>JAVLVB010000211.1:2573530-2589069 GCA_032876305.1 Orestias chungarensis | reverse complement strand
CCCTTTAGGATCCCTGAAGGGGTAAAGATGACCTCCATAATGTATGTGGAGTTTCTCAAACAGCACTTCCTGCCATGGTTCAAGAAGAAGAACCGTGCATTCCGCAGCAAGATCATTTTCATGCATGATAATGCACCGTCTCATGCTGCAAAGAACACATCTGCATCTCTGGCTGCTATGGGCGTAAAAGGGGACAAACTTATGGTGTGGCCCCCATGCTCCCCTGACCTCAACCCCATTGAGAACCTCCGGAGCATCATCAAAATGAGTGTCTATGATGGTGGCAGGCAGTTTACAGCTCCGGGAGGGTATTCTGTCCTCATGCTAAACAATTGAAGCAGATATCATCCAAAACATGATAAATTCAATGGACGAGAGAGTTCAGAAGCTCCTTTCGAACAAAGGGTCCTATGTGCAAATGTAACATCACCTAGAATAAAGTTTTGACTTGAAAACTGTTTGATTTCAGTTTGTAATAACCTGCTAATGCTTATAATTTCACAAATGAAAATTTTTTGTTCTTTATAAAAATGAAAAGGTTGAAAACTCTGCTGTGCATAATAATTTGGAACATGCATTTTGAGTGTTTTTTTTAATTTATATACTGTTATCATTGGCAGTTTGTTCATAAACCTTTTAATTGTACTCTAATAGTTGATGACTGGAAAATTACAATCACTGCAATTCATTTAGGTAATTTGGGAAATTCTGAGAAAATATTATTTGCATAATAATTTGGAACACAGTGTGTGTATATATATATATATATATATATATATATACACACACACACACACATATATATATACATATATATATATATATATATATAATGTTGTTTTTATGACATTCAGCTAATTGTGGTGAAATACCTAAAGTATCGTAAATCATGATGCAGTTTCACTAAATGACTAAATTCATCGGGTGACACAAGAAAGAGTCAGAACAAGTGGATGAAAAACAGCGTGGGTGTTTAGTGTAAGAGATTAGTCGTGAATCATTTGACTTTTTCCACATACACTCTTTACTGGATAGGTTTCATTAACAAGAAGAGCAGTGAGTCGTGTGTGGAGCCAGAAAAAAACAACACACGCAGACGGAGTGAGGGAGGAGCTCTACTCACCGGGAGATGTGAGAGTTCTTGTTGGACTTGGTTGCTGATTTCCCAGACTGTATGCTCTGTTTGTCGCCCGGTGGACTCTGATGGCTCTCTGATTTGGGTCTGAAGGAAAACAGAAGATGTTAGGAGGGAACCGGCGAAACAAAACAAAACAAAACAAAACCTGACAGGCCAGCTCCGACACTGACTTGGTCTTTTTGCTGCCTGGCTTCTTCGTGACAGCCGGGGTGATCTCCTTCTCCCTGTCGGGTTTGTCTTGGACGGGCTGCTCCTTCTCGATCTCGTCCTTCTCAGGGATTTCTCCCTCTGGCGTGACGCACTCTGGACGTTCCGCCTCCGCGTGCCCCTCGCCGCCGGCTCGCTCTCCTTCGCTGTGCGGACGCTCCTTGTCCGTGCGCTCGCTCCTCTCTCTCCGGTCCTTCTTGGGCGGGGGCGGCATCGTGTACTGCTGAGCCGCCTGCTGGGCGGCCAGCTGTGAGTTTATCCTGGGTTTCCTGTGAAGAAAATCCGAGACACAAACATGGATTATTCTTGTAGTGAGACCAGGAGCTGACCCTGACAGACAGAGGTGCCTGAGCAGAGTCCCAGCCTAGCTGCCCTTCTTAGCGCTGCATCTCGGTCTTGGAGACTAATCTCATCAGCTCCCTGGTTTAATAAAACGAATGCACGCGACCACAGGGTGTGAACATTTGCACCATGCTGCAGAGGTTCTCTAATCTGATTAGCGCCGGGTCGGCCACGTCTGTCATGGGCTGGGATTGGGTCAGACGTAGCATTTGCTTTCTAGCAATGACGGAACTCTCTTTTGACTCCAATGACGAGCTTCTTTTCACGGTACACCGTGGAAACGGTCACATCGCTCTCCTTCAGCTCCACGACGAGCGACACTGTAACCTTTAGGGCATCTTCTAACCAACTTCCACGTTCTGAAACTATCTGAACGGATGGAACCAACTGTGAATTGAAATTGCAGTGGGAAAAGTCTAATATAGGTGATGTTTAGCTGCCGTGTGTCCCGAGCCAAACATCACGTTTTACATGGACGTCACAACGTTTAATCGTGCTCTCATTTCTGCAGCTCCTCCAGAGTCACTAGGAGCTTCTTGGCTGCTTCCCTGATTGTTGCTGAGCTTGCATGAACTGTCAGTTTAGCTCCACATGAATGAGGATTAAATTATACAGCGATACGTGCATAAATAAACAGTGAGCAATTTAATCCAACTGTGTACTCCTACATTTTCAACGTCTTGTATTCTTCCCCTAAACTGCATTTGTTCTTTCTGTTGTGATCACATAAAATACCATTCTAACGTAAACGAACCTCACACAGGATGAATACTTTTGCCATTCACTAATTCAGACATCTGGGCTAACACACACGCGCACACGCACACACACACACACACACACACGTAACATAACAGAAACCAGCTGGCAACATCTGTGCAGACCCTCAGGGGAGAGCGGAGGATGAGTGCACAG
Organism: Orestias chungarensis; assembly: GCA_032876305.1. Lineage (NCBI taxonomy): Eukaryota > Metazoa > Chordata > Actinopteri > Cyprinodontiformes > Cyprinodontidae > Orestias > Orestias chungarensis. The sequence continues at coordinate 2,586,467 of JAVLVB010000211.1, read as the reverse complement.
AGCAAAACTGGAGCCAGAAGCTTGGAACGCACGGTGAGGGGGGAACCACACGCAACCACGCACGAACGAGGCTAAGCATGCAAACAGACACCTGTGGGCGGCTGAAGTAGCCTCTCATCAACGCGACTGAACGGGAATCCTCCTGTTTACGTGTGCTACAATGTTTTTAATATCCGAGGTGAGCCGAGGAGAGTGCTTGATCTTCTCGCCTCCCCTGTAACCGAGCAGCTGTGGTAATATCAAGTTGGAGACGCTCGTGTGACTCGAGCACCTCTTCTGATAAAACAAGAGCTGCCGCTACAGAAATTAGAACATGGCGTTGCGTTTTAAGTGGCTTTCTGCAGCCAGTGCCTTTTCAGACAGCTGTGCTAGTGGTTAGCCGCAGCGTTTCGATTTGATGTTGCCAAACTAGCATTCCAGTTACTCAACTCTCGGGTTCATAAACTCGTCTCTCCTTCTCTCGTTTTCTCGGTGGCGCGTCGTTACATTTCTCCGCTCGCTTCTTGGAGAAAAGGCGACGTGGTGCCCTCCTGCCGGGAATTGATGCACAGTCAAGCATGGCCTCCTTAATAAGGACAGGGGACACATGGCTGATCAGACGCCGATCAATTGGCTTATAATAGAGCATCATGTTGTATTACTCACGCTACCCCCAAATCAATACAGGACCAGCAGAGAATACTGATGAGCCTCTGGCTGCTGATCCATTAGATGTCGCCGCCTGGGGGGTTTCCACCTATCGCCTCTTGTGACACCTTCATGGAAGGCATTAAAAGGTGTAGGCATATTCTCCTATTTTATATTCATGTTTCTCAGGTTTAGCTAACTATACCACATCATAGCATGATGAATAATTAAATCTTTCCAGTAAATCAACTCACTAAAATAGGGAATCTAAAATCTATATGTTAGCCTTTAAAAAAAGTAATTATTATAAACATAGCACTTGGCGAACATCTTCAAATCCTTTTAACTCTTCATTCTGTCAGATTTCGATCACGGGCTTCGATTTATTAGGATTTTATTAGGGATGCAAAGTTACACCGAAAATGTGAGGTGATTTGGCTACATTTCATATTAATACTCTTGTTGTGCTTGATAACAAATATTTATTTTATGAAATATACATTATCTTGGGGCTACACACTATATTGAAAAAAAAACTGAGATTCTAACTGTGAGAAATGAATTTAAAAAACTGGAATTTTGTAACCAATCGCTTGAACTGAACTCATATCGACAAGTAACCCAGCCTGATCTTTATGTTTGTTTGTCGTATGATACAAACTATTGGTTTTGTCTGTATTTGAGAGGTATCCCTGTTGGTAGTTAGTAGTAATATGGGTAGTTATTGCAATGACGATGCTAAAGATCATAGATAAACTAGTGGAGATTTCTGAAAGCTACACAATGACACCTGAAAGAGCAGCAGCAGTCGACAGCTCAGGTGATCCCACAGATTATAACTTTGGACTCCACAAACCTGTCCATCATAGAAAAACGAAAGCAAAGGAAACAATCATTCTAAGAAGCTGAAAGAAGTCTTATTTTCGTTTTTCCTTAAACCGCAAACATGCGGATGAAGGTGCTCTGGTCAGATGAGAACGGCACTTCATGGCCCACATGCAAAACGCTCTGATGGGAGCGCACACAACTCTGAACACGTCACCACAATTTGTAGTGCCCACGTGATGACACTCCCCGTCAGGACAGATGGGGGAAGCTGGTCAGAGTAGATGGATGACAGACGAACTAAATCCAGGAAAAACGATCCTGACACATTAGTAGGTGTGTAGGAAGTAGGGACGCACATGTGCAAATCTGCCTTAACTGGGAAGACATTCTGCTCCGCTGGCTAAATATTGCTTCATCATGAAACATAAAACCTCAGCAACTTGTAAAATATATTAAAAAACTGTTATTGCACACCAAACCAGTCGTTATGGTTATGAATTTTGCACACACTGATATTAAGAAATATATTCATGACATTTTGCTGCCCTAATTAAGAGTATTGACAAACATCTAAAACTATCTTACTGTTAATACATGACCTAATTTTGTGGGAGACAAAAATGGAAACTGAAAGTGTGTAAGTGTGGCAACTAGACTGTTTATGTCGAACACATAAGGTTGGATAGACTCCATCAATTATAGTTTGCTAATAACACAGGTCTTATGAACTCGTGTTTTAAATGTTATTGTAATATGTAGCCGGTTGAACAGAAGTTTTACGTCAGCAGACGCTAATGAGGTCCCCCAAAATGCTAAAGGGTGCAGAGTGTAGGAAGCATGGATGAGAACGCGGGGGAAAAGGAAAACGGGAAGTTAGATCAAGACTTTCTAACACCTGACAGTCTTATTGATAGGATTAACTAATAAACTGACTTTAACAATAAGAAGGGTTTAGGTAGATTGTCGAGAGGATGGAAGGAGTGCAGCACAATCTGAAGCGCTATTAAGGTCATCTGATGAAAACGTTTATTTTTTTAATATCGCCAAACATATCGCATGGTTAAAAAAGCTCAGAGAGGGTGAAGCAGATCAGTAATATGGACAGAATATCTACAATAGGCTTTCAAAAGTATAATATATGTTATATATTAATGCTACCCATCTTTTCACTATTGCCAATTCCAATAGAAAAGGGTCATCTAACTTTTTCAGCTTTCATAACAAAACATTTTATACAGTCAATTTTTATTAAATTGTTTAATGAAGCTCTAGACATGGAAAACATGTCTAGAGCTCCCTAAACACGACAGAAATTTAGGTCTACAACTAATTGTAGACTTAAGTTTCATGGTCGAATTATGAAGTGACTACTTATTTCCCAACGGTACTGAATACAGAGGCAGATTTTACTTTATTTCTAACAAATCAGAAAAGTGGCTTTTCGTTTCCACATTACAGTTAAACGATTCCTTGAGTTAAACCAAGCTTATATCGTCTGATCTGTGTTCTACGATGTTTTTTGATAACCAGTATTGTATTGTGAGCTCTAAACGTCAGTCAGGTCCGACTTTGTTAAGATTAGTGATCGGCCAAACTTCTTAGAGGTCCAAAAAACTTCAAACGCAAGAAGCTGAAGGTGCTGAACTTAAATCTGACAATATTCCCACCCACAAAAAGCCAAAAAATTTACTTGCATTATTATGCAATTATCATCATAATAGTTGAAAATGTCTCAAAAATGCCAACTGTGCCACTTATCCCAATTATTCCCGGGACAATTCATCAACTAGCAAAACTACAAATAAAACACGGGACACATTTTCTCAAAACCACAGCAGAAAATAAATTTGCGGCAATAACTTTGTGGAGGCGGCGTGAGGATGAGTGATTGATGACCAGAGGCCGAGTCGGAGCTGAGGATTTGTGTTAGCGGTGCGGCGGGGGTGGAGGGGGCGTCGTTGCTCGCCGGGCTGTGATTCAGAGCCAAGTCGGCCACGAGTGGCAGCTCCCATGATGAAGCCACCGATAGTATTAACTGACCACATATAATGGGTTTGCATAGCAGAGGCCTGAGAGTCATTACCACAGCTTGAGCACCCTGTCCTGACTCTGAGTGTGTTTGTACGTGTTCCACTTTACTTTTATTGGGCTGTGGAGCTTTCCTCTTTAAATTCTCCCTGTTATAGAAACTTTAAACTACAGCTTATACCTATCGCTGGGAAACATTATATTATTTGTTTTTGATCGTTGTAACGAATGCGTTTTATCGTCAGTGATTAATAAAGATAAATGTTTTAAAATGGGCAAAATATCAAATGGTTTATATACCATTTGTGGTTCTAAATGAGATTAATTTAATTGGGCTATACAGAGAAACACTCGCCCGTCTTTATGTGACCCACGTTTTAAAGAAGACTATTTTACATGGGCCTGTTGTCCAAGAGCAGTGTTTGTGTTCGTTATTAACTTTATCATCATCATAATTGTAAGACAAGGCTTTTTAACTTTTATGATCCCAATTAGCTTGGTTTAGTCCTGTTACTCCTCCTGGGGTCCATTATTAAAAAAAGACCTGCCACAACTAAAGTCCTTAAACTAAATAATTGATAAGGGGAGCATAAATAGTTGATTGCGGTTCACGCAAAAAAAAAAAAAATAACATACATTTAGAAAAATGACAATGTTTTAGATAAGTTGATCCTAGAGAGCTTTTCAGTTTCTTTTAAAATTGAACTTTTGTTCAATTGTTATGAAAGTCAATAGTGAAGCGTTTCCTTCTTTTAACGCTTGTTAACCAAAGGAGCAGAGAGAAAGTTTTGACCTCCTGAGGACTTTTGAAACGTCCTTCGGCTGCATGTCTGAAATAATCCATTTGGTTTTAAAATGTTCTTTACCTTGACAAACGAAAAAGTTTAAAGATTTTTTCATGTAGAGTATAATAGTGACTAATATTCACTGTTAGCTCTGGTTGGAGTAATTAAGAGTATTTATTTAATTTGTTTTTGAATCGAAAGGTTCAATTCCAGCTACTTCCTGTCAGATGTCAATGTGCCTTAACCGCACTTTGCCAACAGACGTTATAAATGCGGTTTGAGTGTAAACCGCTTAGACTGGTCATTAAGATTAGAAAAGTGCTCTATAAGTTAAGTCCATTTTCCACTTACGCTGGTTCTAAAAATGTAACAACGAGATATTTAGCGCTCACCCCAAACTTTTATTAAAATAATTCAACAATGTCTAAGTCATCGTGCACCAATCAACAGCTTCAGTGAAACCTGTCCTACTGTGAGAACTTTTGATTTAGGAAACCAGATCAAACAGGAACGTAAGAGCTGGAGACGATAAGAGGAGCAGAAAGGAACAACTGCAGAAATTGCTTCGACCTCCCACTGCTGTCAAAATGTTGCCGGAGAAATGTGTGCGGAAATCCTGCAGCGGAATCATTTCCCACTGTGAGGGCTTACGATATATTACCTCTCCCTTTGAACAACAATAGACCATGATTGACAGTTCGCCTGACGCTAACCCATAAACCCACCACTCAATCTAGGGGGTGGGGGGATTGGGGAGACTCCCTCCGCAGGACGCCTCTGAAATAACCATCATCACACCTAAAAGCTCCTAATTCTATCAGCCCGACACCCAAGGTTAGATCGCGGCTGTCGAGACAGATGCAGCTCTGCTCGCCTGGCGCTGCAGTCGGTCAGCGTTTCAGAGGGGATTCTCTCTATAGAGTCCAAAACAATGAGCTCAAGTGGTTCATGGAGAAACACATTTATGAGGAGTGGGACTGAGCAATAGAGGGCGTGATATAAAGAGAGAAAGAGAGAGAGAGCGACGAAGGAAAGTCCTCATTAACACGGCTCTTTTATTTCAAGTGTTTTGTGGAGGACGGGCAATTATTTCCTGCCGCGCTGCATGAATGAATGGGTGAGTGAATTCATGCAGCCGCAGACAGCAGAGTGAAGAGGAGAGTGTGGGAGACAGCTGACAGACAACAATGTTCTTTACGCAAGGACAGGCCGTGGAGGGAGACGTGTTTAAAATCCTCTTGTCTCATTCAGACGCTCTAAATAAGAAAAGAAAAAAATCTCCATCCTACAAGATCTAAAACGAGCAAAAAAATAAATCTTGTCTAGAAGCACCGGCTCTGTCTGCATTAAATCTGGTGGAATCAGCTTTCCGCCGGTGGAGGATGCCGCCGCCGCCGCCTCAGCCTGGAGCACATGTCTGGTTATCCAACGTGCGAAAACGCCGCAGGGCTTCGGTCAGATCGCAGCAGCTCTCCCCGCGCCACGTCGCCAACCCTCTAGCTGACTATCAACATGCGTTCATCTGTGTCAACACTCGCTTTGCGCCTCGGTCAATATGTAGAAACGCAAGATGCTTTCCCATCCCCCACCGCATCTGAACGCCTTTGTAGAGACTCTGTAGATCAGTGATGTTGATAGGTTTTCTATGTAGCGTAGGGGTGCCCAACCTTTTTTTGTCCCAAGAGCTACTTTTCAAGTAGCCAATCTCCTGAGATCTACCAGTCCAGTGTCAACATCACAAACCCGCACAGATCGTTTCCAGCCTGCAGTAACTACCCTCACAACACTTTTTTTGTCATACAACCATTAGATATCACATCAAAAACCCACCCTCTCTAAAACACACAGACACACCAATCTGCATGATGAGCAATAGCCATAACTGACCTTAATATGAACCAAACAGAAAAATAAACCAGAAAACTGGCCCCCCCCAAAATTAGAAAATTATGTTATTTTTTATTGTAGAGGGTCTGAATACTCGCTAAATATAGTGTCAAAGTCGCTAAGTTGGCAACACTGACTTCCTGTCATGTCATAACAGGTCATTTCCTGTCATGTCATTACAGGTCATAAGCTCGTGGTCGACTTGGGATCAGTCCGCGATCTACCAGTAGACCGTGATTGACTGGTTGGGCACTCTTGAAGTAGCTAGTCCCCAGGACCCAAAGGTGGTGATTTGAGTGGGTCCTTGAGAAATCCAATGGATCCGTAATTTAAAAGCTTAATTTCTGTCTATTTCCTGTATGCTTCTATTTCTTAAAGTGTAGTGATAACCTCTAAAGCCATTGATATGTTGTGAGCCACTGCTTGAGGAGAGTTAGCTTTTTTTGGGAGGAAGATGTAGAAGGTGGAGGCACCTCTTTTTCAGTGGGCTCATCTAGCTCAGCAGAGGAGGCAGTAGTTGACAAAAGTGGTGTTAAGATACTCTGGGGAGGAAGATGGAGCAGAAAATACAGATGCAATAGTCATCTAGCAAGCGATAGGTTTAATATTTGTTTTTTTTTGTGGCGTTTTTGCGTTCCTACTGTTCCTGATTAGTCAAGGAAAATGCCGTGCAACTGACCCGCACACCTCTTGCGTTCAACATATTGGGTGCCTTTGTTGTAGCGGCTAAACTAGCATCTCGTCACACCGTGCTCAAAAGGTGATGTTGACAAGGAGTTAATGGCAAAAGGGTTGAAACGGCGCTTGTCAGGTGCGCTGACAGGTTTCTTTTAACTAGTTACTGCGATTTTAAACAAGCTATTGTTCGCAATGTATCGTTTTTCATGAAAAAAAATGAGTTACGTCCTTAGGATCCATGGATGGTGAATTTACTGCGTGCTTTGAGCAATTGCCGTTTAAAAAAAAGCTCTTTTATTTCCATCATACCATCTGGGATTTACGCTTAATTCAGAGCGTAAAGAAATATAAACAGTTAACAACACTCTGAAATAGTAACATCCAAGGAATGAATTGGTCAACAAATGAGCCAAAACTGGAAACTTGAAAAACTGAAAAATCGGTTAATTGATCAAATTAATAAAGACAGCAGTTAGTACTTTTTCCTACATGAAACTATAATATAGTGAGATGTTCAAGTAACCACCAGGGAGAGACCCCGAGGAACACCCAAGGCCTGGGAACCTGTAATGATTCCTCCGGAGGAGCTGGTGAGAGGGAAGTCTGCGCTTCTCTGTTTAGGCTGTTGACCCTGCGACCCGACCCCGGATTAAACAGAAGATAATGGCTGAATGGAAGCGCCGATACATGGGGACGTTTTCAACTATTAAACCAATTCTTTTATAAAGTGAAACATTTGTAATATTTGAATATACCAGAAATTGAAAAAAAAACAATGTATATATATTTTTTTTATAAATCCTGGGAAGCCTCGAATGTCTAAAAGGGGTAAAAAGAGCAGCATCGTCGGCCACAGCCATGCGTGGAGAAAGTGAGCTAGTCCCGGCGAGGCCGCCTGGGGCTGTAAGCTCTTTTCAATCATCACCACTGCCCAGAGGCATTAAACACTGTTCCCTTCATCTGCCCCTCGCAGCCTGGATTTAGAGGGCTTAATATTCCTGTCGCCTCTCTGCCTCCACCCCCAGCATTTAACAGGAACCAAGAAATATTTCTATCTTAATAGAAGCTGCTAAATTATTTAGTTGCCTTGTGAAAATTAGAACACAATAGCAAATAACAAAACCTCCTTTAACCTTCTCAATCGGCCGGCTCAGATGGGTATCTAAGGTGATTCTGTGCTTTAATTTAAAACTGCGTGGACCTACTTGTTGCTTCCTTGCCGTAATTCTTGGACTGAACGTACGCGCTGATAAGCATGATTCAAAATAAAAACAAAAAGGTGCATATTTTGGTGGCCAACGGGAACCTTTAGAGGCAGCATTTAGACAGAACAAAGCAAATACATTTACACAGATAAGATCTCTCAAAGATATGGCAGCTTTTAAAATATGACCAAAAGAGCTGCTCAACACGCTGGTTGCTAGGATCAGTGTCTGTGTTTCTGCAGTCAAGAGATGGAGTCCGACTGACTGATTCAAGTGACGGGTAAAAACAAAAAAAAAAAGACTTATTGAATATCAGTGACGAAGCAAATGTTTTAAACAGCGTTCAGACTCTGCACGTCCACTGTTAGCTTTCATTTACGTTTCAGCCATACGTCTGCTACTGCTTCATTTACGTTTCACCCATACGTCTGCTACTGCTCTGGATGTTTCTTAGTAAGAGCGATCCAAATTGCGAACAACTAAAATCTCGAGAAAGCAATGTTATTTAGTTTCTATGTGCAAACCTTAGTAAACTTGAAACAAGACAAAACTAGAAACAAGAAACTTTTCAGCAAGATATAGTAGATCGTTGAATACTGATAAAAAGTACTGGTTCCATTTTTGTCACTTAAAAGTTTTTTTTTTGAATGACAAAAATAAGTAGTAAATTAAAGATTCAAGAAATACCGACTTAAAACCGGCGCATACATCTTTCTGAAAAGTTTCTTTTTGCCAGACGAAAATACTTTAGCTTCTGCACTTTGTAGACAAACTAAAGGGTTTTATCCTGCTGTGTTATCAGAACCCTCTTTTCATTTTTTTTTGCTATATTTGCTGTGGAATTTACCGGAATTTTTTTTTACCAGATGCAAAGGTGGAGCAAGCAACCCAATTGTCAATCCTAACGCCCACCTCCGCACATGCAAAACGCCGCCGTCGCCAAGCGGTTGCTTTGTGGCGCTGGTGTGAATAGAAAAGGCCGTCCAGTCTCTCATTCCCTCGGCTATGATGTGCACAGCTCCGCTCCAGCCTCTAGAGACTCTTGGTTGAGCGAGCACACCACATCCACAGCCCCCCCCCTCGTCTGAAACAAATGAGGAACCAGACGCTCACTCCCATCGCTTTCCTGCTTTTCTTCTTTTGTCCCCCCTTTCTCGCACGCCTGCAAAAGCCTTCAGCCCGCATTTAAAACTGCCCTCACCGCCGCTCTCCTTGTCCCCATCCGCCTTCCACTGTGTTTTATACGAAGACTCTCCTCTCTGTCTGTCCCACTCTTCTTCTTCTTTATTTTTGGTTTCTTCCCTTCCGAAATTGGGCTGAGTCCCGATTCAGCCGCTCTCCAGACGTTCCTGTTGTTTTGTCACATTGCCAGACTCACTATTGTTTTTAATCACTTACACACTTTCCAAATCCCATGAAGTAATTAGAAACTTTTAAAGCCAGCAATTAATGCACAATGATTAGGCCTACCAGCACGTGCTCAGGACTTTAGCGCCTATGTTGGCAGTAGTGGATAAGCAAAAGTGGGGGTTGCTGTGCCAGTGGGGGGGGGCGGCATAGGGAAGTAGCAAGTCTCTCTTATGTAATTCCATTATCCCAGACATTTTGCCTTAATGTGACAGTGGTGGAATCCACAGATTATAATGACTCTATTCCATCATTGTGACAGACAGACGAACCTGCACACACACACACACATACACGCCGTTGTAGATGCGACTCCTTCCTATTTAAAAGTATGTTTGTCCACCTGATATAATCAGTGGGAAGCAAATGAAAAAGAAAGGAACGTTCCACATCATGGAGGATGTGGATGTTGTTGTAATCTCTCCTTATAAAAGAAGAAGCTTTACTTCTGTCTGTGCCCAACTCAGATATAAACCTAATCCATTCACCCAGCGATCAGAACACACCAGATGTTCCTGCAGCCTCGATATTCTGATCTCTATTAATGTCTGTAAATAATAGCTGCGTATTGCCAATGGATCAGTTCGGCTTTCCCGACATTTCTTTAAGCCACTGAAGGCAGAAATGTGACTTGTGGACACAGTCAGGTCAATTTGCCTCGACCAGAATGACACTATTAGACTCACCCGTCAGCATAAACTGCCTCTTTTATTCTGATTACTATTTTGTTCAGAATAATACGAAAAATATCAGAATATTCTGATTGCGGCGTTGGCGTGACACCTTTTATTCCCCGATCGGCTGTTGTTTCGATTACTTTTTACTACATAAACATACCCATTCTGAACTTGATGGGTGTTGAGAACCAGGACAAAAACAACTCCTGATCCAATTAGCTCCACAAGGACAACCAGCAGTTTTTAAAGCAAACTTCCTTTTCACTTTTTTGTTAAAATGGGCTGGCACATTAATTATCTGTGATATCTGTGAATCCAGGCATTTCTCAACCAATAAAATTGCACACACAAAAAGAAAGACTGTATTGGCTGCAACAGATTCTTGACTGTGTCATGTGACCTGCTCCCTGTAACATTACATTGTTACATTGCTGTTTAAGAGTTGTATTAGCTAGACCGAGGGCAATAGTGGTTCTTTGGATCCCCGTGGTTGTAAACTGCTGCACCAGTACAACAAGGCACTGTCGTTCCTGAAAGCCTGTTAGCAAGAGAAACACGTTTTGTAAAGGATGCATATGTTGGGTCAGATAATTATCCATAAACAATGACACAGCTATGCATGTCTCAGGAGATTCCCTCTGAGATCAGTGTAGTACCCGTGTTGAGTTATCAGTGTTACAGCAGCATATAAGCGATGACCTGAGGAATCACAATACTATTGAAGACCATGTTAACACCGACAGGAAAAATAAATCACAATCAGGACATTAATTCCAATATTTTTTCAAGTCAGAACTCTTAGCTTCTCACACATACGGAGAATCTAATAATGAAATGGCGGACGACAGAGCAACAGAGTGCTGATAAGAGCCCGGCAGTCAAAGACTGAGGCACCTCTAGACTTCCTGTGATTCCTGCCATCAATACGGTACAGACTTCCCTGAATGGTTTTTCTTCTGGCCCCGGGCTTCCAGAGGTCAGCACCAAACAGCGCCACGAAGAAAACATGGACGCGGACACGTTGTCACTTTGGCACAGCAATGAAGTTCAGATGCCGACGAATAAAGATAGAAGATCTTACTGCTCATTATTGATTTTTAGACGTAATCTAATTTTATTTATTTCTGTTTTGCAGAATCGTTTACATCACTGATTAAATGTGATCCTTATCAGATTTACGTGTGAACGGTTATGATCCCGAAGCGAAGAAGTAGAACAACCTTGGGGAACAATACTTTGGGAGCCGACCGCATCATCGAAAGCAGAGGAAAAAAAGAAAGCATAACTCTGCACTGCTTGCTTCGGGCATTGTTTGCGTCCAGATATACCATGTTAAATATGCAACAAAAAAGGAAAACCGTTTCTTATTTAAGGCCACATTCACCCTGCTGTTTAGTTTTTTATCACTTTATCAGTCAACAGGTGTGTTGGAGAAAACGGGCCTCATCCTGCATGCTGATGCACATCTAGTCTTGCCTCATTAATAGACGTCCCTGCCTTCATTGGCACACATCAGATCACAACAACCACTGGTTACCTGGATTACCGATTACAGGGGAAGAAGTGTAACACCAGCCTCGGAGTACAAACTACTAACTGTTAATGATCATGTAGCCGTGTCGTCACCATCAAACTCCCGTGGAGACAGATGGTGTTTTAATAACTAACAGACAGAAAGAGGTGGAAAAATATTCACCCTGAAATTGAATGTGACCAAAAAGACAGCTTAGTGAACCCAGGACCAGAGAGAGAGAGACAGACAGAGAGAGACAGAGAGAGAGAGAGCTAGCTGACAACTGCTACCTGTTGTACAGGCAGCAGATGGAGAACGAATGGCAGTGATGAAGTCAGTACCTCAGATACAGCTGTTTATTTTATGGCGCTGCTCATATCTTACAAGGACACAAACCATGAGTTTCGTTTTCACGTACGTTTCTTCATTTTAAAATCACAGGAAAGTGTTGGGGAATAGTTTCTGGATTTCTGAATCTATTGATTAGGAGTAGGGTTTTATAACCACAACTTGTTATGCTATGATGAGAACTTCTGTAAAACATACCAACATAAAACATGCTTCTTTAGGAGTTAAAAAAGCATTGTGAACTTGATCACTAAAATGCACAAAAGCTACATTTATTCATTTTTATTTATTTATTGATCTATACTGTAACGGAAGAAATGCTGGGTGAAAAAAACACTTTTTAAACATCCTTAACCTTAATTCTAACATTATGAGGATAAACCATGAATCTTATCACGATAACAATACGACACTTGTTGCTTCACCCCAAAAAAAAAGAAAAAAAAGAAACCTCTGATAAAAGCAGGGGAACAAAATCTCCACGTACAGCCTTGAGTCTGAATCATTTAACGAGCAGAATCTTGCTTAGACTGAACACATCAAACGCTGAGGAAGAGCTGGCTAATTAGTTCTCATTGTAATAAGAGGTAGCTCCACAACGACACAAGCGCATTAATCAAAGGTTAACAATTCGGGATCAAACGTGGATCGGTGCAAGGCAGTCTGGTCGTGTGCGCTCCCATTCACCAGAATAAGAGAAAGGAAAAGCCGGCGCCAAATCTCAGGGACGAGATGGCCGGGGTGCGCTAGCTTTGCTTCCTTCTTCCCTGCAGCGCACCGTCAGCTGTGGGCTTCAGCCATTCGCTGCTGGGAAGACGGCATGGGTGGTGGTGGGGGAGGGGAGACAGTCTTTTTCTCTCTCTGCGAAGCAGTTTGGTGGATCGCTACGTTTTGTGTGATTGTTGTTGTTAGTGTAGCCACTTATTGTAAAACCCACAGCTTAAAAAAGGTTTG
>JAVLVB010000211.1:2545000-2563533 GCA_032876305.1 Orestias chungarensis | reverse complement strand
AAGTTACAATAGTCCAGCCTTGAAGTAACAAATGCATGGACTAGCTTTTCAGCATCTGCCCAGGATATAATATTTCTAATTTTTGCTATATTCCTAGGATGAAAGAAGGAAATCTTACAGACCTGTTTATATGAGACTTGAAAGACATTTCCTGATGAAAAATAACACCAAGGTTCTTTACATTGTCACCAGATGCCAACCTGATTCTATCCAGGTCAAGTGGCTGACTAAGCAATTTCTTTTTTAGAGGATCTGTAGATAATATAACATTACACAGAGCTTTTATATTCATCACTAAAACAATTTTCACTCTTAATGTCCTAAAAAGACTAAAATAAAATCAGCTGCTGGGTTTTCCCAACAGCCACTGCAAATTTTTCATTGCCATGCTTGTTTCTTATTTTTTTGTTCACTTGAATTTGGTGATTTCACCAAAAAACAGCTATTGGTGATGTATGATGGATGTCTATAACAGTTTAAACGGTGGGACTTCTTGTTTTCTGTGGAAACACAACACTCCATTTAACAAACAGATTTGGAAAACTGAAACGGGCTTTGTGGAAATGTTAAAAACTATAGTCGATGTAATGCTGGAGAATGTTGCAGATCAGTTTTTGGCATGTTTAAAAAAAACAGTTTTTTTTCCAAATACAGGAACAAACATTGCAGACCTGAAAAGGTAGTTATGTTTTAAGTATTTCCTAAAATGTTTCAGTTTCACCTGGACAAAATCTGCACAAGGAAATTTTCCATGGTTCAAGCTGCGAATTGCCTGGCAATTAAAGTTAATAAAGCAAAGATACTGTTCGAATTTCTAAAAGCCCTCTTTTCTCAAGTACTTAAGCAGCAAGCAGATGAGCCTCCTCCTCAGTTTAAACAGAGGAGCACGCTGTGTAATGTCAATATGCTGCTGAATCATTTATGTTGTGCGTTCCGGAAATCCGTTGTCGTCTGGTGGACATTGCAGAACTGTTGAATACAGTGCAGGAATCCTTTTTTTCCCCCACTATTTCCCGAAATCCTCCAGAAATCTGAAGCGATAAGATGAATGAGCTGGAAAATTAGACTGCTAAAAATGCAGCCGAATTAAGACATCTTACTCTATCTTTATCTCGTTGGCACTCTTTGGAGGAGAGCGAGTTGTGATTAAACACTTTTCACAGAATTCCCTGACACATTTTCCAGCCCCTTCTGGCATGCCAGGAGAGAAAAGCGCGGATATCTACACAGTTTAGAGCCTCATGTGGAGCTCGCATGCTGACATGAAACCAAGTGTTTGTTGACTTTGATGTTAGGTTTGTCTCCTGTCATCAGGAATCAGCTGTCAGCTTAATCGTGACAGCGTCCAGACTCAGCTACGATTCCACGGTTAGATCTACTTGACCTTTCCACCTGCAGATAAACACCCATGTGAGGCTGCCTCGGTCCGCTTGTCTTTGGAAGTCGCTGCCATCATATAATTAGCAGCAACACAGCTTGCTTTTTCTGCTTTCTTTCTGCTTTCATCCACACGTACTGTCTAATTTCAAAGAGCGCTCATGTGACATTAAACAAATTTACTCTTCAAACAAACCCTGGAACAGCTCGCTCGCGCCTCTTCACTGCCAACCCTCGCTTTGAACAGATGTTTTCTGCTCAGTTCTCTATACAAATGTCGCACAGTTATAACAAGCTCTCCAACAACTTAAAGACAAGATGGTTGAACATGCTTGCTAAAGGGAAGAGTTCGACTCCTGGGAGACGATTGTAGATTTTTTGTCTTTTTTCTTCAAGAAAAACATTGGCTTGTAAAAATATATACCGTGTATGTCACATTGTATCATTTTAAAAACACAAACTTCTCTCTGTTGGAATATGTGACAGACCAACATAAGCCTTTTTTTAACTGTAAAGAATATGATTTAAAATCCTAGAAAGAATGTATCAATTTTTTGTATAACCACCTACAAACTTACAGAAAAGCCAAAATAAATGTCACATGTGCAAACCACATACCACATGTGAAGCGATTGGGACACATGGAAATGTATACACTTGGATTTTGAACTTAGTAAAAGATAAAGTTTAGGAAAATAACCTGTTGTTTTCACATATTCCAAAAAAAAAATTCACATGTAGTTCACATGCTCTACAGGTGTTGCATTCACATGTGATGGTATATGTGATGATATATTTGTCACACTCGTATCACATGTGAAATTATCATGACGCCCAGGTGAAAACTTAGGAATCACCAGTCGCTGTTTTCCCGGGAACGCATGCATATTCATGTTATGTTATCTGGGACACCAGCTTCATTGGTAGCTTATATGGACATGGATGGATGGACGGACGGACGGACGGACAGATGGAAGAATGGACCGAAAAAGACAGAAGGGTGCATGAATGGATGAAATAAAAATGTAGAAAGATTCAAGAAATCTTTGACAGACTCTGATTCCTGCAGTCTTTGCATTCATCTTTATTCTTCTCATGCAGGCGGAGCAGCAGCCATCTTTTACCTCCATGCCTCCTCCGTGCCTGTCCTCTGTCGCTTGTGTGTCTGTGTGAGTGTTGGGCGTCGTATGAGACATGCAGACCCGTCTGGAGGGACACTGCGGAGAAACATGTGCATATGAGGGAGGGACGGGGGACATTTGAGGACACTGTTTCCTTCAGCAGTGGAATGTTTTCAGGCGTGTTCCTGTTTGCAGAGGCCACTCGCTGCTCCCAGAAGCTGGCAGGAAACAGCACGCTCCTTACAGCGGGGGCCGATAAGAAGGGGCGAGAGGAGGAGAAGATGGGAGGGGAACTTCAGGAAACCTTCAGGAAGGTAGATTATCCCACAAAATGCTGGCAGAGCTTCAGCATTTGTGCATAGCTGTACATGTGTGTGTGTATCTATCAGTGTGTGTGTGTGTGTGTGTGTGTGTGTGTGTGTGTGTGTGTGTGTGTGTGTGTGTGTGTGTGTGTGTGTGTGTGTAAAGAAGCAGCTCCTTCAGCTCTTTCAGCAGTGGGGAGTTGCAATGAATCCGGGGCAGACACCACAAAGCGCCTCAGAACAAAAGGCCTGCGAGCTGAGAATGTGCAGCATATATAGGCACGGCCCGATCTCACGCTTTGTTAACCCTCAAACATAACATGGAATAAAGAGAGTCACGCCTCGCTTGTCAATTATCTGCCTGTTGATTAAAAACCTGGCAGCTCACCGGCTCAGCTTAAAGGATTCAAACATGAGAGCTGCAGAGAGTTGCTTCGCAGACCTGCACTTCATCTTTTTGATAATTCTGCTCACGGTGTGTCACTGGTTAATCAGCCCCAACGCTATGGGGCAATCACAAAACAGAGGTTAGGCTCGTGAAAGAACTTGTAAAAATCCGATCCCACAAAGCACTTGGCTTGACTTGGGGGTCACTACTAACCCTGACATCATGCAGCTGCAGACGGCCAGAATCTGGTGAGAGCGAGGCGGCTGCACTTTTTACAGCCAGACGTCTAGGCCACCCTCCGCCAGCGCGGCCGTGCAGACTGACAGGAAACATCTGGTGCTGTGCCAAAAGCTGAATGGCTCAAAAGTTCACCCTAAAATCGTGACACATAATAAAATCTCTAATTATTTCTATATGAACTGCTTGCTTCTAAACAGTTTGACCTGCCCACTTCTACACATCGATATTTGACTGTAACGAAACATAAATTGATCAGAAAAGTATTCCATTGTTGCTCTGGATTATTTTTAGGGTTGCCCTGCTGGAAGTTGAACCTCCAACCAAATTTGAAGTCTTTTGAAGCCTCTCACAGGGTTCCTCCAGGGTTATCCATGTTTTTAGCTGTATCCATCTTCCCACCCACTCTTACTGGCTTCTTCATTCCTGCCACAGAAAAAAACATCCGCACAGCATTATGCTGCCACCATCATTGTGATGTGAAATGTGTTTAACAAGTTTTCAAAATGTATTTATTTATTATTTATTTAGGTGACAAAGTAGCAATGGCTCATTCCATTTGTAGTTGTGACCCACGAAATTTGGATTTCAACATTTTGAGAAAAAAAAAAGGTCATTAAGTTGAACTTGCAAAGTTGAGGAGGTTTTATAATGCCGACTTTGGGATCCAGTATGGTTGCTCCTCTTATCAGTTATAGAGAGGTTTGAAGAAAAAGCAAAAGATTCCTTGAGTATTTTTTCCTTAAAATACAAATACAAAAATACTTTGCAGAAAAGATTGATATTTTGTTAGTTTTTGTCTGTTTTGCAAAACCAAAACCACAGCTGTCTTTGGCATTTCTATTCTGGAATCCCAAATATTCCTACTTTGTTAACTGGAACGCTGTTAAATCCGATGTTACGTCATTCCCAGCGCTTTTTTCCAACATATAAGGTGAATGGAACAAACCAAGAGTTTGCACAGAATTAAGTTATTCAGCAAAGCCTCCATGGCATTCCTGTTATTAAAAATACAAATATAAGAAGCTGAATGTGAGTACAAGATAAGGTTTAACAGATTTATTCTGAAATATTTTAGTTCAGTGGAAAACTGGTTTTGACTGCTATGTAAAAAAAAAAGAGAAAAGAATGAAAAGATGTTTAAAGTCATGTTGGAAGCGCTAATTCTTGCATTTCTGAAATGAGGAAGCAGCCAACCGGAGACACTGACTGTGATTTCTCTGTAACTTGTGCAACTTCGTTAGCGCAGAGGAAACCTTTTTAATCAGTTTGTTCAAGCTGTTGTCCTAAAGGCGCTGGCCAAACAGACCAATGAAACAATCTGCTGCAAAACATTACATGAACCAAAGCTTCCAAGTTCCCTGTTGTCCAATTACTGACTGGTGGTGAAAGCTGTTATCAGCAGGAGAGAGGTTCTTTTCCTGCAAAGTACAAGAAGTGTGAGATGAACTAGGTCAGCAGAGGCAGTGAAGATTGCGATTCCTGTTTTGCCGACTGCTCTCCCAACAAGTTAGACAATTATCTAGTCATTTGGAGTTTTCCACAGCTGCCAACATAATGGTGACTGCTAAATTGTGTTAGATGCAGAGATCTTGAACTTCACTTTGCTGCCAGCAATCTCCACACCTCAACACCATCATGGCAAGAGACAGCGGCTTCACAAAGACTCCTAATTGATTACTTAAAGTGAGTCCAGTTGCAGTCTCTGCAGAGGCCGAAGATTTCAGCAATTGGAAAATTACAGATTTTAGTTGCTCAGCACAGCAGCATCTTTCACTGGCCAAGATGAAGCACTGATGCTGAACCCCACTTAGCATGTAAAATCGTGGTTTCAGGGCCCTGAGGCTACTCCCATATCAAGATCAGATTGCTGAGGGTTTATGCAGCATTTTTGGGTCCGTGTACAGTCGAGCTGCCTGTTCTTGTCCACTCACTATGTGTACACATGTAAACAGGGTCTGCAGGGCGCTGGGACTTTCACTGCAGCTAATGCAGTGATGTGAGACCAAACTCCAAACTAGTCTTACTACAGTATTGCTATCTGATGTCCACGCATAAAGGAGGAAAATCCTGGAGCTGTTAGACAAGGCGCAGATTTTATTTTCTATGTATTATATTATCTATAATACATAGAAATATACTCCCTGAAAGAGATGACGTCTAGATGGGAGCATATGCTGTTCTAGAACCTGAACGTAGTTCTCTGCATTAATGATGCCTTTCCAGACATGCAAGCTGCCCATGCCACAAGCACCCATGCAACCCCATACCATCAGTGATGCAGGCTTCTGAAAGGAGTGTTGATAACAACTTGGGATTATCCTTGTCCTCTCTGTCCGAATGACATGGCATCCCAGTGTTTCATAAAGAACTTCAAATCGTGACTCTACTGACCACAGATCATCTCCATTTTGCCACACTCCATTTTAACAGACCCCTGGCCCAGTGCAAACGTCTGAGCTTCTGAAGCTGGCTTAGAAATGGCTTCTTTTTTTGCACGGTAGAGTTTCAGCTGGCAACGGCAGATGGCAGAGTGGATAGTGTTCACTGACAATGCTTTCTGGAAATATTCCTGAGCCCATTCTGTTATTTCCTTGACAGTGGTATTCTTGTTTGAGCTGCAATGATGTTTAAAGGCCCGGAGATAACAAGCATCCAGTAGAGTTTTACGGACTTGACCGGTACACACAGCAATTTTTGCAGATTCTCTGAATGTTTTGATGATGTTATGCTCGGTTGATAATGACAACTTAAAAGTCTTTGCTATTTTACGCTGTGTAACACCATTCTGGTATTGTTCACTATCTTTCTGCGCAACAATGGTGGAATTGGTGATCCTCTTACCATCTTGGCTTCAGAGAGACACTGACACTCTGAGAAGCTCTTTTTATACCCAATCATGTTGACCTAATTAGTATTAATTGGTCTTCCAGCTGTTCGTTATACTGTATGCTAAATTTCCTTTTCCCAGCCACTTATTGCTACATGTCCCAACTTTTTGGGGGATTTGTTGACACTGAAATTTTGAAACAACATATTTTCCTTTAAATGTTTACATTTACTCAGATTAAACTTTTGATCTGTCATCTATGTACTATTACGAATAAAATATTGACATTTGCCATCTCTACATCATTGCATTCAGTTTTTATTAACAATTTGTTAAGTGTACTTTTTTTGGAATCTGTATATAATGTCATATTATTTAAGCTTCTGACCCACATGAAACGAGAACTCTCAGGAGATATTTACAATGATGTTTATTTAGAGTGAATAGGGGAAGGGGATCCGGCGGTGGACAGCAACGGGCAAACAGCAACGAGTGGCGAGGAACGGGAGACAGCAACAAGTGGTGAGGAACGGGAGACACCAACAAGTGGCGAACAACGGGAGACAGTGGGGCGACAGTAAACGGCAGGGAGCTGGGAACCTCTGAGGGTGAGGACAGGTAAGGTGAGTAACAGCAAACGGGGGAGGGGAAATGAAGGGAACGGTCTTACTTGGATGGAGTGAACTGTTGTCGCCAGGGAGGAGTGGGGGGGATTAATGAGTCCAGGGGGTTAATGCAGCTGATGGAGTTATGCTGGAGCGGGCAGACCGAGCTGAGCCAAGAGGAGTGGGAACCAGATGGACGAGGGAAACCAGAGAGGATCTTGAGGTGGATTTGAGTTCTGGAGATGAAGGTAACCTGAGGTGAACACAACAGTGGTTAGAGGCGTGGAAAAAAACAAAGTAGCAAATAAAAATCTTTACAAAACGAGGAACAGCAAGAGACACAACGAGAAGCATTCAAAAGGCTAGAGACACTAGAGTTTGTCCCTGAGACTGGGTTTTACCGGGAGTAAACAAACACTCCTCTTATACTGGCTCTGCTCATCAGCGCCAACCAGGCACACCTGGGGTGGAACGAGCTCCAGCAGAGGAGGAGCACTGGTGACCCCCTGTGGCCGACTGTAGAAGTGGCTGAAAGAAACTCACACTGATATATAAGACATAACTAACCTGTACATGCCTATCACGTATTTCTGCTTTTACACGTGTGGGAAATGTGCAATCACATGTTACAAATATGAATACAAGGTGGAACGCATGAACAAATCACTTGTGGAGAATGTTACCAATGGAAACACAAGGGAATTTACCCTGTTCCGTATCCACATGAATGCATGTGGTTTTATATGTGACATACGTTACTTCACATGTGGTAAACTTGATGTTTCACATACACTATTTATGAAATCCATAGGATTCTGTAAGGCTATAACAAATGTTATATGATTTGATGGTAAAGAGAGACACAAAAACCAGGATCGAAATGCTCAATTACTTATAATTACCTCTCAATACAAAGCTCAGTAAAACAGGGGAATTTATAGAATTAGAACTAACTTATCTCGGAAATATCATAATGAATAGAAATAGAAAGTTCATCTTTGGTCTTGGTATACTGACACAATTCAGTCACAATCCAGCTTTTTGGAGCAAATCTGCTTTTTTTCTGCCTTGCATCAGCGCTGCATGAACGGTTTGCGCGCCACATGCTAAACCGCAGCCTGTGTTCTTTCCCACATGTGGGCAAAACACCAGATCTGATGGATTGTAAATCACAGACACTTGGAAAAGCTTTCAGCTTCACTGAGGCTGAAGTTTATGGTTTTCTGTGAGTGAATCCAGCTGTTTGGATCCACACAATGCATTGGGAGGTTCTGTCAATTTGGTAGATTGGTGAATTGACAGATGGTGCGCCATCAATCCTGCAATTTATCTGTTTGATTTCAAAGCTTTCGAATTTGCATTGTTTTCACTAACCAGTCTTATTCAAGTGAAAATTCTTATTTGCATTTTATCATATAGGGGAAAGCGGTTTTGGATGAAAGCGTTGCTGTTAGACGAGAGCAAAATGCAAAAGTCTTTAGCATTCAGAAAACTAAGGCTTGAACATCACGTTTATCATACCATGGTGGTAAGCAATGTTGTCTTATGGACAACAGACTGGACTGGAGACGCAAAAGTGAAGCTTTCTACAAGAAGGGACAAATAAGGAAGTTTGCAGAAAGATGATGCAGATCATCTTTAAGTCTGTTGTTTTGGGTGTCATCTCCTCTGCCATCATCTGTTGGGGCAACAGCATCAGTGCAAGACACCTAAAAAGTCTCAACAACCTAATAAAGAAGCAGGATCTGTTCTTGGGACAAATATGGAATTTCTGGAGATATTGACGCAAAGAAGGATTTTACACTAAATCAACAACCCTAAACATCCTCTTCAGCCTCAGTCAGAGGCTTTATTAGCCCATTTGTAAAACGGACAGCTACAGTAGATCTTTCCTGCCCATAGCCATCACCATCAATAACAACCATGTAGTTAAATGAGTTACTCCAACAACAGTTGATTTCCCTTTGGGATAAATAAAGCATTTTGATGTTTTTGTATTGATTTGATTAAAACATGAACCCAGAGTAGTTGGATAAAGGGTGTAAGGTAAAAAGAGGGAAAACCTGGAAGAGACCCTAACTGAGCAAGGTGCTGCAACCTATCGTACTCTAGCAACAGTGGTTCATAATAATTTTGAAATATAGTGGAATTTAAAACTGATAAATAATCAGATAATATTCAAATCAGCAGTAAAAAAAAAAAAAAAAATGAGACATTTTCTTATTATTAGCAGTGGTTATATTTATCCTGGGCAGCATCCCAGGGCAGCACCAGAGTGGGTTGTGCGTGGTGGGGAGCGTTTTGGGTGGAGGACTAGGGAGAAAAGTCCAACCTATTATCTTGAACAACTTTTTTTATTGCTTTTATTCATGCAATGCGAGTAAAGAGTTGGTGCCCCAAAGCACAACGATGAAAATATTGAGACTATTCTATGGACTTGTCTGACAATAGGAAACTTTTGTCCCACTTCCTAGAAGGCCTTATCTATAAGAAATAGGCTATTATTCTTTTTGTTGACACTTAGTAAAAAAAAAATTTTTTTCCCACAGCTAAAAGTAGAATATAAAAAAATAAATAAAAGTAAAATTTTGTTCTTATTGAAATTTATATTGTTTTCTTGGGGGAACATGTCCCTTTTGCAACTCTAGGCTAATTTTAAATAGCTGGACAACCACTGAGAATCTGTTGTAGGACTTAAATATTGTTGTTCACAGAATTGTTTACTTTCAGAACTTGGAGGCACTGATTCACATTTCGGCCACGTCACACTCCGCTGCGTACCGCGAGAGCTGCAGATTACGAGCTGATGAAGCCAAAAGGACCACATTGTCTGCAAAAAGAAGAGATGCAATCCTTAAGTCATCAAAACAGATACCTTCAACAACTTTGCTGCGTCTAGAAATTCTATCCATAAAAGTTATGAACAGAACCTGCGACAAAGGAGATCCTTGGCAGAGTCCTACTCTCACCGGAAACGAGACCGACTGACTGCCGGCCAAGCGGACTATTGGAAACCCCTAGGGACACAGTTGAACACCTTCTCCAAGTCCACAAAACACATGTAGATTGGTTGGGTGAATTCCCATGCACCATCCACGACCCTACTTAGGGTATAGAGCTGTTCCAGTGTCCCATGACCAGGACGAAAACCACATTGCTCCTCCTGAATCAAAGGTTCGACTATCCAACAGACCCTCCTCTGCAGAACCCCCGAATAGACCTTACCGGGGAGGCTTGAGAGTGACTCCCCTACTGTTGGTACAAACTCTATGGTGCCCCTTTTTTAAATGGGGGGACCACCACTCCGGTGTGCCATTCCAGCAGAACTCCCCAGGACGTCCATGTGATGCTGCAGAGTCACGTTAACCAACACAACCCTTTCACATCCAGAGCCTTAAGGAACTCCGGGTGAATCTCATCCATCCCCGGGGCCTTACCACCACAGACCCGAAGGGCCAATCCTCCCAACCACATCCATCCAGGTCTCCTTGTCATTGACCACGTGAGCATTGAAGTCTCCCAGCAGAACAAGGAAGTGAACCCCACCATACAGCACCATGGGCAATTCCAGAATGGAAGAGTGTCCAACCCCTCTCAAGGAGACTGGTTCCAGAGCCAGTTTAAGTGAGTCCCACTATTTCTAGCCAGTAAGTCTCCACCTCACACCTCCTTCCCCACCGGAGAGGTGACATTCCACGTCCCAGGAGCCAGCTTCTGCAACCAAGGATCAGACCGCCCAGGTCCCCGCCTTTTGCTGCAACCCATCCCACACAGCACCTGACCCCTTTGGCCCCTCCCATGGGTGGTGAGCCCATAGGAAAGGTTGACCCACGTCTCCTCTTCGGGCTATGCCCGGCCAGGCTTCATGGTGAAAGCCCGGCAACCAGGCGCTCGTCATCGTGCCCCACCATCAGGCATGGCTCCAGAGATAGCCCTCTGTGACCCACGTCCGGGCGAGGGAACATCGGATCCATTAATTTTTTTCATCATAAAGGGTCTTTTGGGCTGCACTTTGTCTGATCCCTCACCTGGGACCAGTATCCCTTGGGTGACCCTACCAGAGCCGTAAAGCCCCTGACAACATAGCTCCTAGGATCATTGGGACACTCAAACCTCTCCACCACGATAAGGTGGCAGCCCATGGAGGAGATATCAGTTGATAAGAACTGAATAATAAATGTTAACTTACAGGTATACCATGAAGTTACCATTACTAAACTGATGGATCAGATTAAAGAATTTAGTTATAAAGAACACGGAAAACCTTCCGACATTAGTCGTACCATAGCAATAGAGACCATCAGGTGAGGCTGAAAATGTGTTGTTCTATTCCACAAAGCTCAACAAAATACACTGATATATCTTCTTAAAGTTACAAAAAACATGGGAAAGGTATGAAAGCTTTTCCAGTTTCACTGTTGTAATGACCTCCTTGTTTCCTTTAACAAAAGCAACAGGCTGCAAAATTGGACTGTGGTGTTCATTCCCCCACCTCCTCACATAAGGCCTAGCAAATCAAGCAATCAGACAAGACATCCATCATGATCCCTATAGGGTGGAGTAAATGACCTTGATGCAGTCTTCACACTCAATTTCAAACACCCTTGAGCTCCATTATGGGGAGATTTAAGCGCAGAGAACGTGGCCAGCCTTCACATTTGATTCTTACAGTAGCAAATGCGATAAGCTGCGGGATGCAGCTGGTGAGAGAAGACGGAGCAATAAAGGGGATACTCGAAGGCTTGACGGTGGAGGTATGGGTGGCGGGGGAGACAGGTGTGGGGTGAGTCAGCAGGTGATGAAAGCAAAAAACGAAGATGAAGTAACAGGAGTTTAGGAGATGAGAGAAGGAAGCGGTTGGAAACGGGCAGCGAGAGCGAGTAAGCGGGATGCGACTTTTCAAGGACTTTGCAAACCTGCCCACCCCCCTTCCCTATCACCCTATCTTTAAAATGACCGTAAAAACAACTTTAGAGAGAGTAGACACCATATAGGGGTGATTTCCAAAGGGAAGAAGGGTGGGGAGAGGCCACGCAATCGCTGCAGTAAATGTAACTGAATGTAGAAGCCTGGGCACGCGCTCTCTTTCGCTCTGGTCTCTGTCTGCAGGAGAAGAAAGCCAGCCTGTAAAGCAGTCAGTACTTCCACCCCTCCCCCACTCTCTCACTCTCTCTCTGTCTCTCTCTCTGTCCTCTAGCTTGTGGGAGGAGGGAAAAAAAACATGCATGCACAGATGAACATGTTCAAATACAAACATGCCACCGTATCACACAGGAATTTGCCGTCGTGCCATTTCCGTTTTGATGCTACAAGGGATAACAAGAAAGAAGGTGCTAACAATAATAACAATAGTAAATAAAACACCTGCTGAGGTTTGATGTGAAGTGATTTGAAGAATATTTTCCTTTTTCTTCTTCTTCTTCTTCTCCTCCCTACCTTTAAACTGAATCTTTTTTTCTTCCTTCCCATTCTGGCCGTCAACAGCAGCGTGCATGCTCTAGCGATGTATGCTGCTCCCTCGGGAGTTTATTTGAGAAACACCACCTGCGGGTTTGAGTGGCATCATTAACAAAGGTCAGATGTGCTCACTGTGAAATTATATACACATGAATTTCTCATTGACTTGTTAATGGACTTGATTTTCTTGCCCCGTGGTGACAGTTAGCCCTTTGCTGTCTGGGGGGGGGGGGGGGGGGGGTATTTAGACAAGAGTGCAACAATGCATTTGATTTAATTAGGAGGGCGCTGATACGCTTTACACTTGAGTTAAGCAGCCATGTAAATACAACTACATCAGTAATGAACCAGGTTGCAAGACAAATCAATGAAGGTGTGGCTTGTAACCACTCACACACCAACCCACTCCTGCCAGATGATGGGTGTTCCTAGCGTCCCACATGGAAAAAAATGTAGGTAAGCTCTGTTTTTTCTTTTTTACGGCAAAAAATCTGATTGTCTTTTAATGGCTACCCTGAGCTTTTTGATTTTTCTTGGTGGAATGATGATGATGATGATGATACAACATGAATTTAAGCAAAGAAATAGATTTAATGAACATTTTTATTCTAATCCAAACTATAAGGTCAAAATTATAGATCCTGACTCAAGACTAATGATATGATCCATACAGGCAGTCGCCCAGGGCAGCAGTAGACTATGTCGGGGGGCAATAGAAATGAATGTCCATCAACTGAAATTTAAACAAATTTGATTTTAATTTCTCCCATATGCAGTCAATGC
Organism: Orestias chungarensis; assembly: GCA_032876305.1. NCBI lineage: Eukaryota > Metazoa > Chordata > Actinopteri > Cyprinodontiformes > Cyprinodontidae > Orestias > Orestias chungarensis. Next base: position 2,550,433 of record JAVLVB010000211.1, on the reverse strand, counting down.
TTTATGCAGGACTGCATTCGATTTGAATCCGCCGCACAATCTAAATAATTTTCTTACTTGCCATCCAATGGTTCTTGTGTTTTATCATGTTTCAAAGAAAAACGGCATTTTTCCCCAAAATAACATTCTCCATTAGTCATGGAGATAAAGCTTGATGTCACTATTTGACCTTGATGTTCTATGTGTTGAATTTTTTTTTCTTCTAATTGTAAATTAAGTCATCTGTTTGAAAGCTGAAACTTTTGCCATTGTGTATTGCAAAAGAGAAGTCTCAAACACGAGGACCTATTAACCTACCTCTAGGATTTATTGGAAACAACAAGATTTTCGTGATTTGCAAGGTTTCCTGCACACTACCATCACTGCAGTTCTAAGATTACATGTTAAACTAAATGTTTTTATTTTGTTTTAATCTGTGTTTTGAAATTAAATCAAGAAAAAACAAAACCTGTTTCTTCACATGGCTCTGGTTCTACAACCTGGTTGAGGTGGTTTTAAAAATTCTCCTTTAATGGCCATACCAATTTTTTAAGAGTTAAATAGGAACCACAATCAGCATACAGTGGACCAACTGCTGATACGTACAATTTCACTGGTGGTCAACCTAGTCAGACTGCGTTTTCAATCCTGTGACAAAATCTGGTGATAATTCAAGTGCTTTGCATGTTTTTCATAAAGCTGAGGCAAAGCTTTAATGCGAACTGTGGAAAAAGAGTTTACATTTTGATTTTTTCCAATACAGATGACTTTGAATCATTACCAAATGTTCCATGCTCTCTAAACCTTCTCATCTACGTCATAAAGCTCTGTGATCAGTTATCCAATCACCTGCAGAAACATAGCTAAGCTGTTATTGTGTTTTCCTACAAGAAAACACTGTTTTTGAAAAGCCACTGATTCCTTTAATGGATACAAATTTAGATCTGCAGGCACAGTTTTCCATTAGAGGATTTGGAAAGACTCTGACATGATGTTCAGCTTAGGAAATACACCCTGAAAGTGAGGCTGAAAATGTGTTGTTCTATTCCAAAAAGCTCAACAAAATACACTGATGATCCAGTCCAGATTTGTAAGGTTTGTAAAACAAATGTTCTAAGACTTCGGTTTGACTTGCATGTGCAAAGAATTGGCAACAGTCTTTTTATAGACAGTTACTAGGTCAGAGAGTTGAATGCATCAGCGAAAATGGCATTTAAACAAAGAAGGCTGCGGTCTGCAAACATTAGGTAAACATGGCCTGCTGCAAGTTTGCAATGAAACGAAACGTAGACAACAGAAAACAGGTAGTTCAAAGAGGAATGGAGCAAAACGTTTGTCTATGTTCTCCTGCATAAGGCCAATAAGCCAAATATGCCAAGAAACCTTTTGCTTTGGTCCTGATTTCCAACTTGAGATGTTATTATGAGAACATATAAAGTCTGGCCACAGTTCGAAGTCCTTCCGACAGACAAAAAATTCAGTTGCTCTCAGTAGGTAGTTGGGAGTTGGGAGTTTTTTTTCAAAAGAATTTTCTATGGAGGGGTTACGTTTTTGTTGAATTAAAGAATACATTTTGTTTTGGCCAACATTTTTATATATATATTCCTTTGTATAATGTCTTCTAAACTTCTTCCTCACATTTGTTGTCAATTTTTTGTTTCAAGTGAATTTTTTTTTTTTTTAATATGACAGTTTCCAACTTGCTGTTGTTGCTAGCTGTGCTGAAATGTTTAGGGTAAGATACGACTTTTATCACTACTTTTTAACTCAATTAACACTGCTATATGGGGTGGGGGGTTCACTTTTCCACGTTAAACAAGAAAACACGCCACTCTTCGGCTCCCTGACTGCTGCTACTGATTTAATATGAGCAATCATAAACTATTTACACAATGCTCCATATAACACAGATGCTTATATCTTATCTCCCGGGAGTTCAAAGAGGCAGATAAGTGTGCAGCTGCCCCCACGCAGCAGGAACACATTGCAGTCAAAACATTGGGAGGAGGTCTGTCCTGCGAAGAAACGCGCCGTTAAGAGTCACGCAGCTGTGTAAGATCCAGATCTTCACAGCCGACTGCTTTGTCATGTAAGAAGGTTGCGGCTTGTCCTTGTCAGCTGAAGTGAGCGCTTGCGTGTTGGAAATGGATGCAGGGGGAGCAATGTGTGTCCATGCAGCTGAAACATATGAAACACTCCAAGACCCTGTGATTTCTCTGCTCCGGGAGTAAGTGTTAAACACAGCGGCTCGTGCAGCTCAGATGTAATCACCACAATGTGATGGAACCAGAACTTACACAACAGGGGTGGAGTGTTATCGGCACATCAAATACTCCTTGCTGTGCAAATAGCATTGAGAATGTTTCCACTAGATATAAAAACTAAAAAAAGGAAAGAATCCAAAGCTATAAAAACAGGCAAAAAATTGATTTAAAGGCTGTTTCGGTGATGTTGCATCGAGTTGTTGTATCTTGTAAATCTCTGTTTCTAAAGGCCTACTTGAATAAGAGTTAAGGTCACGTTCGACTTCATTCATGCGAGGATTAATACTGTTTAAATCAGGATTTCCGAAAGCCAGCATGCCCGAATTGTAAACCGATCCGTTTTAAGTCCAGCTAAAAAAGAGAGTTTTACGGTACATTTCTACATCTCAGATTTCATTTATATTCGTCTGGATTTCATTCCGAGCTTCCAGTTTTCTGTGAACACAAAAACTCTGTTGACAATAAAAAAAAACTTAAAAAAAACTATAGATAAACAGTCATGGTTTGCTGTCTGTTAAATCTGTTTGTTCCAAACTAAACATCTAAAGTGGGGTTACATTTATGTTGACAATCATGTAGACAATCATTTTAATGATACTAAAACATAAAGTCAGTTTGTTGGATTGAGAAAGAAAGTAACTTTATTCAAAGTCTGGATTCAGCCAAGACGTTAGGCCTAGGGATGAAACCAAACACCATTTTGCATTCATAAGTAATTAATGTGAAGTTCCTCAAGGGTGCATATTGGTACCTATGTAGTTTTTCTTACATATAGCTTTCCTTTATGCGACTTCCGTGATGTGTTTTTTATCTTTTTGCCAATTGTAATCATTTGTCCTGCTTATTTAAGATATACAGCTAATTTAGGCTGCATTATATATCTTGGATTCGATTTAAATTTGGGCCTCGTTCCATCTATCCGCTGTCTATTAGATGCTGTTTCCTGCTCCAGACAAACAGCACCGTATTACACTTTTCTTGCAAAATTCTATAAAGTGTTCTTGAGTTTTGAGGGTAAGTATTTTCCATAATGAACAAACCATAATGAACAAGTGCTTTAAGCTAAAAGAAATGCTTGGACACAGAATCAACTTCAAAACTGAAACCAGGAATAAGTTTTAACATAGTTGACAAAAAAGTGCTTCTCTCACTGAGACAACGCTGTTTTTTCACTCTTAAAGCAAAGTTGTTAAAACTCAAAAATTACTTTGAAAACCATAATGAACAAGTAATCTAAGCTAAAATAAGTGCTCAGACACAGAATCAACTTCAAAACTGAAACCAGGAATAAGTTTTAACATAGTTGACCAAAAAGTGCTTCTCTCACTGAGATAAAGCTGTTTTTTCACTCTTAAAGCAAAGTTGTTAAAACTCAAAAATTACTTTGAAAACCATAATGAACAAGTGCTTTAAGCCAAAATAAGTGCTTAGACAAAGAATCAACTTCAAAACTGAAACCAGGAATAATATTTGAAAAAACTGGATGCCAGTTTTTTCAAACTGGCATCCAAAATCAAAATCTGTTTTCAATTATCGGCCACCGTGACGCCTTCTGTCACATTCTTGAATCGTCCAACTGGCAGTATGTTTGTGAGCTTTGCCAAGCTTTACATTTCCCTTGGCAAGACACTTCATTATATGTTGCATTCTATTTCTTTTTCTCTTTCTCTGAGACAAACACATGGTATATAATACACTATTTATTCACTAGCCCCAAGCAGGATGCATGTAAAATCTCCGAGCTTAAATTGTTCAAATGAGGTATGGTGCTCCATATGCTCTGATTAAACTTGGAAAATATATGCAAGGCATGTACAAGGCACTGGAAATGTCTCCATACTTTAAACATCCACATGCGGATTTCTCTCATTTCTCTTTCCAACAGTGTTCAAATTCAGTCTGATTGGAAGATGACCGTTTAAGAACATCAGTTTTTAATATTAAGCAACATCTTTTATTCTGTCCAGCTTCCCTACATCCCTGGTATAAATAAAGAATCTGTTCAGCATGGTGCTACCACCACCATTTTCTATAGTGCCAATGGCGTGTTCAGGGTCATGTGCCATGTTGGTTTTCTGAAATGTATAAATAAAAATATACCATATACTTAACATGAATTAATACTTTTTAAAGGAGCTACATAGCAGTGGCAAAGAAAAGCAGTACAATTTTGGATTGAAACAGGTTGTATTGTATGGATTCACATACACCCATCATCCCATGGAGTCTGACCAACTTCCCTTTCCCTGTCTCACAATACGGATTGGTCTGTTCTCACCATCCATCAGAGCCTTTACTCTATTTGTTCTCAAAGTTCGTCTTGCATACTTTTTTGCATACATTGTGTTTACAATTATACGCAACTTGATGATCAAAATATTGTATCAAATATTTTTGTAAAACGTTATAAGTGACAGGTCCTAAACACGTACTGTAAAAAAAAAAAAAAAAAATGACCGATTGAAATGAACCAACATTGGAACGACCTCAAGGAGATGAATTGGGTAGCGCTGAATGAGTGCAACGGTCTTTCAGCCGAAGCTTCAGTGTAACAGTGAGTTCAGTAGCAGATAAGAGGGAAAGACTTTTTCAGGCGCACTGTGCCAGAGCAAATGTCACGTGAGCTCTCCCACTTGTGTGTGCTCCAGGTTGAGAGCTTCATCTATGGAAAGGGTGAAGCCAAACCAGCTGTTTCCACCCACCTCCGGTTGTGTCTGGTTTAAGCTGCCTGTCATCCGCCGAGAAAGGGAGCAGCATTCCCTGAATGCCATCAACGCAGTTAGGATAAGTGTGTTGACAAAAGGATTTGCTTGTCGTTCATCGGCTTAATGACTCTGTTTGCACAAGGGGGTTCACTGCTGTGATTGTGGTGGCTTTACCGCTGCCGTGTTAGGTGCTCACTTTTCACACGAGAAAAGGCTGTCCTGCTGCAGCACTGACTAAAACAAATGATAGTGTTTGTAGTAATCTCCACAGGGAAAGGGACATATTATCTCATATTTGTGCGCTCTTGAAGAAGGTCATGTTGTCTACTGATAAGATTCATAACAGAACAGGCAGTCTGTCCTTATGCTAACCCTCTAGGGTTGGGGGAGGTGTGTGTGTGTGTGTGTGTGTGTGTGTGTGTGTGTGTGTGTGTGTGTGTGTGTGTGTGTGTGTGTGTGTGTGTGTGTGTGTGTGTGTGTACGGG
>JAVLVB010000211.1:2531548-2542738 GCA_032876305.1 Orestias chungarensis | reverse complement strand
GGGCTGAGATGCTTCCAGTGACGTTCTACAACTGCTGCTATAAACTCTTTTATTTCAGTATCCTGTGCTTCTAATTTAGCTTTCTGTCTTTTCAAACCCCCAGTCGGTCGTGGCAGATGGCTGCTTGTACTGAGCCTGGTTCTACTGGAGGTTTCTTCCTGTTAAAGGGGAGTTTTTCCTCTCCACTGTCGCTACATGCATGCTCAGTATGAGGGATTGCTGAGTGTCAACGACAACACAAGCCATTGTTTCTGCCTGCTGATTCCAGAGGAGTGAATGCTGCAAGTCAATGACTCGATGCAATCTGCTGGGGTTCCTTAGATTGGAAACTTTTTCAAATTGATTTGTTAGAATGTTGGCGCTATATAAATAAACTGATTCTTGATTCTTCTTGATTAACTAAGAAACCCCTTTGCCCAAGGACATGGTTCTTCTTGCCATCAAGGTAAAATTTGTGAAAGGACTAAGACACTATGAGACATTAAAACCATTCCATTGCTGTTAGAGCTTTGACTTGGCAGTTCTACCCTTAAATTTTTCTGTTCCCATCTTTTTATCTGGTGTTATGCATACTGGGAACCTGTGCATGATTGAATGCAGGGGTAGACCTTAACATTTCTTCTATTGGCTGTACGGTTTGTCTTTAAACCAGCTGTGTTCTTATTACTGGCTTAAAAGCGATATGTTTTAGACACAGCACTGTTCTACCTAAACTGACTTGGAAATGCCCTAGGAACTAGAAATATTTAGCTCTATGGTTGCATGTTGTGACCTCCTTTGTTTCCAAACACAGAATTCCTGGGTGAAAGAGAAGCAAATGCAAAACATTGCTCAGTGTACTAACCTCACTCTAAATACAAAAATATTAATCTTATGGTGTTTTCATAAATAGCAGATATTATGCATTCCCTATGAATAGATGTATATGTTTCAGAGGATGATCTGCATTGATTTGCAAACACAAGTTCCCCCTTGCTTTACACCTGAAACATTATTCTATGTGTTAAATGCCACAAAGGTCTGCTTTTTTCACTATCTATCTATCCGTCCGTCCATCCAGCCGTCCGTCCTTCAGTCCGTCCATGTATCTATCTAGCTAGCTAGCTAGCTAGCTATCTACCCATCCATCCATCCATCCATCCATTTTTCCAGTTCTGAACTGACAGCTACAGCTTGTACAGGATTTTGTAAGCTTGTATAAAGCTATGTTTGTGTGTTAGTGCAACTGTATGTTGCAAGCTGCTGTGAACACACTCAGCTTAATTGTGAGATTAGACTCACATGTTTGAATATGCCATATACATCACAGACAGCTCATTCTAAAACAGTGGGATGGGCTCATTGGGGATGTACTTCCAAAACACAAGGATGGATGTTGCTTGTTTGTCAGATTTTTTGGTTCTAACCTATTGTGGTCTAGGATACAGATTTCTTGGATAGTGAAACCACAATGTGGTAAAAGGAGTATTGGTTGTTGAAATATGTATAAAACTATGTGGCTTTCTCTGAGGAGCGTGCAATGAAGGTGTCAGCTTTCCAGTTTTGTGGCTGTCAGCCAAAAAGATTAAGTGAAAGGCCAATTTACTGTCAAAACAGCTTTACGACCTGCTCTGCAAAAGTAATTAAACCTTTGGACTTTTCAAATTTCTTTCTTCACACCTACAAACTTTAAGAGCAATATTTTATAACAGACCAAGAGAAAATTATCTTTAAGTGTTTTTTTTAACAATTAACAATACCAAAAATCTATATGCTTGGATATAATCCTTTCTATTAGAGCTCTGCCTGCATATCAAAGGTAAGTGTCTTGTTTTAAGGTGAAGCTCCACCCATGTCTCAAAGTCTGTTCGAGTCTCATACAGGCTTCTGGGTATAGAGTTGAATTACACATACTAATTCAAAGATCAGTGCACACCATCGGAAAGCCAGGGGTTTCTACGTCCACAATCCAATACTCAAAATTCAGGAATCAGTCCAGTTTTGCAACAGGGCAGGCAGAGCAGAAAAAATAGATTAAGAATCCTTGGGGTAGCATTAAATGTTTGGGTACATGAAGCAAGGTTCAGTACCAGAGATAGTGTAAATCACTGTCCCAAGGGATCAGGAAGACGCAATTGTCAGAAGACAAAAAACAGGTCAGCTAACCATCATGAAAATGGTTGAACATTGTGGCAAGGATGAGGACATACAGTCTTGAATGGACTGAGTGCAGGGAAACAGTTAATTTAGGCAGTGACACCTGGGACAACAATCTCCATTCAGTAGAAGCAGGAGGGGCAGAGTAGTAAAACAAAATGAATAGAAAATCAAGTTATGTCCAATTTGTACAAGCTTCTTTATCCCAAATGAAGAAATGTATTCACTCAGAATTAAGGTGCCATTACCAAGGACACCGTAGCTTTTAAGATTTGTACCACTACAAATACAAATTTACCACCTGAGGAACAGATTATTGCAGCACTTTCAGATTTACTTTTGCAAAGACCTGCAAGTATCTTAAGTCTTGCAGAAGAAGCAAGACTTTTTTTCTGCCTATTTTCGCATTTCTCTTGTTAAATTGTGGAAAGGTACGGGTGAGATATGTGGGTGGCCTTAAATGCATTTCATATTCCTGAGCCCTTCTTAACAAATTGTGACAACTTTGTTTTGAAAGCTAGTCTTTGCTCCATGTGTCAGAAACCTGAAAAACCCACACAACTTCAACTTCCGCTTGAATAATTCTTCAGCACGGTTTCAAAAGGATCAAAGTCCCCACTCAGCGAATGCCCGCTTTCCATTAACATCCTTTGCTGTTAGAACCAGCTAAAGGTCAGAGGAGGAAAGACAAGCAGCCACTCTTCAAAGGTTCCAAGGCCACCAGCATTATCGTGTGGCAGTAAGTGGATCCAAGTAGAAATGTGTGATTTGACTTTTCTCTTGTTTTCTCGCATGCTGACTCACTGAGGATAATCATATCCAAATGATCATTTCCTATTTGATCTGACACCCTTCTCAGCTTTGACATTGCATTAACACACAACCTGCTTTGATGTCAGGACAATTCAATGAGCTGTCAATCATGTGTGCTGAGAAACTGATGCCGGAGTCCAGTTGCCACTTCACTGCTAACCTGACGACTTTTTATTTATTTAGAGGGGGGCCTGTGTGATTATGTTAATACACCTTCTTGAAGGTTTTGGTTTGGATTCTTTAATAAAGAAGAATGGCATACCTTTAAAGATCTGTGAGAAGCTCAGACAGCCAACTTTCTTTGAAGTCATTTTCTAATTTTTCTCCAATTTTCTCTTTAAAGTGCTTCTCCTCGCAACCCCCTTCCCCCACCCATAACCCCGACGATTCTCTCCGCTGACGTTTGCTGGAAGGCATGTTTCTATAACATGTAGATGTAATCTCCACCGCAGCGTGCCAAAGAGCTCCAATTGAATCATGTTGAGCGGTTGATCCGTGACGTGCTGACAGGACTGGTATAGCGACAAATGTGGGTATTTGCTTTCAGGCAACCTATTCCATGGGGAGTGGGGGGATGGGGGGGATACAGGAGGCCAAGTGTTGTGACATGAATGAGGAAAAGAGGTGTTAGAGACACATGTATTTGAGGCACACTCTTTTGGTGATATCAGAGCCAAGAGCAATGTGGATTTAAGCTTAGTTAAATATGTGGAGATCCCAGCGGGGACGGTTTGAGAGAAAAGGGGGGAACCTGAAGGGGAGCTCAGCTAAAGTGGATAGACAACCCTTATGGAAGGGTTTGTTTTTCTGGCTGTGTGATATATAGAACCACACTATGTCCACTGAGTAGAATTAGTTTTACAGTTCATATGATACTTTGATAAAAATATCACAAAATATTGGGAAACATATCCCAAGCCTTTGCTGACTTAAATCTAGTTTTTTTTTTCTCAAACTCTATACAAACTGATGCAAATTAAAGGGACTGGAACATTTTTGGGATAGCAGTGAGACATAGGGCTGTGCATGCACTGACTCAGATAATGAACAACTGTTGTGGACAAAAGACACATCACAACTCGTGACAGCACAACATGGATCATGGTCATTAAGAATGTACTGTTGCAGAGTGCAAAATGATGAAAAACTGTAATCTGGTTCAGCCCCCATGTTCTAAGGAGGAAATACTTTTTGGGCTTTCCTTTACATGTGTTGGACACGCATACAGTAACAATTTCAAGTTTGTCTCTTAAACTGGATTTAGATTTAGGCTTTGCCTGGACCATTGCATTGTAAATCTAGCCTAACATTTAGGCTCATTGTTATTCTGGAAGGTTTAAGGTCCTTTTGCAATTTGTTTTAACCTTTTTCCACCAGTACTTACTCAGCACAGCTTGACTTTAAGCACTCATAAGATTTTTTACAACAGTAAGTCATGTATGCCAAGCATGCTAAAAAAAATACGTAAGAAGACTTTCAGTCACTGATTGACCTGAGGGACTGTCTTGCAATAATCCGATCCGCAATTTTTGAAAAACTCTCAAGAGTGACAGTCCTACAAAAAGCCACATACTGACCAGACTGTTTAACATAGCTTCCATGTCCTCCATTGTTGCGGCCAACTATATGACGAACCTTCACACTTAACTCAGCTGTAACAGAAAAAAACAATCAAACTGTAAAGAGAAGCATTGTTGCTAGATGTTAGTCAAGGACTCTCTTTCAACCATCTTTTTCATCAGCTCACTGACCAGCTTTCCTGGTCCAACATAGATTGTTGGGAAGAGCAAGAAGGAATTTTTTTTTTAACTTCTCCTCACGCGTCTTGGCTGTTCTCATATCATTGCTCTTCTCGCCTTTGTTAGTTGAGGTGGCTACATCAACATTTACTCAAACTTTCATCCATTCATTATCCAACCTGCTTATCCTTGTGGGGTCACAGGGTTCTGGTGCCTATCTCCAGCGAACAATGGGCGAGAGGCATGGGTACATCATGTACAGGCCCCCAGTCTATTGCAAGGCAATGCAGAGTCAAACAACCACTCACACGCACACCTAAGGACAATTTAGAATACTCAATCAGGCAAACAGTCAGGTTTTTGGACTGTGGGAGGACACGGAGAACATGCAAACTCCTTGCAGAAAGAATCAAATCCAGAACCTTCTTGCTGCAAGGCAACAGTGCTATCCAGTGCCACTGTGCAGCCCTTACTCACACTTATGCTACAATAATTTTGTTATACTTTCACAACGTACCACACCTTAACTCAGTTTCTCTAACTTTAGCCCCTCATGGCTACTTCTCAAGATACCTTGCTTCTGCCGTAACACTTTAACAACATCCCTAGAACCAATAGCCCACCTAACAAGCTCCAAATGCTCCAAAGCATTACTCCCGCTGCTCAAGCAGCGTGGTGAAGGCAATTTGCAGCATTAAAATGCCTGATAGCATGAATCCACAGAGACCTAGGGAGTTATTTAATGGACATTGCTCACACCAATTAAGAGTGAATCAACCAGGCGTTGATGGTGACAACCTAGCGGATGCCGGTACTGTCAATGTTCAGCCACACACACGAGCACATGCTCCCACACACTGCAAAAAAGGGGGCATTTCACTGTTTCTCTTGTGATTAAGTGCATGAAAATAGCCCATTTAGATAATCCCTCCCTGTCAGCACCGTCAACCCGAGGAACACTCGCTCTCTCATTACCATACGCCAGTCACCTCAAAAAGGCTCAACAACAAAGCATGAAGACAGAGCTGATGGATGTCGCCACCTGCCTCTCCTATCACAAGCATCTGAGCCCATCCTGGAATGACATGACACAGAACGGAGGCCACAAAAGGCAAGAGCAGGGCCGGCGAGGTTGAACAGAGATTGTGCACAAAAAGGGGTTCTATTTGCACGCCCATTGAGGAGTCAAGCCCTGAAGAGCACCTGATTCATTTCTTGTAGAGGGCTATTAATCTTTTCAAGCACCAGAATTACTTTGCCTCTCAGGATTGGCTGGGAGATTGAGTTTTCTATTACAATCAAGTAGAGGCTGAGTGCAGGGAGACGGAGGGTGGCTGTGGAGGCACTGTCCTTGGAGCTGCCTTCCCTAATTTAACGAAACGAAAGGAGGGATCCATTATTGTTTGATGACAAGACTTTTAAATTTCTGTTCGCTGTGAGGCGAGCAAGGTCGCAAATACATATTCTGGTGTTATCAAGCTTGGAAATTACTATGAGAGACATTTAAGAAATAAAGACAGTTAAAACGATTCAAGTCCTTCCATGTGTCCTTGATTGGCCCTTGATCCACCTTTAATCCAAATTATTTTGAGAGGCATTCAGTACCTTGTTGGCTATAGATTAATTTTCTGAGGGATTTCCCAGTGGAATTAGTAGCCCGAGGATTGTAACAGAACGATATGATAGAACGTCCTGAACAACTAGTATTACAAAGTGGATTAGCAGAGAAAAATACATTTTCATTAAAGATGGATTAAATTCTTAGGTAAAGATGTCATGTTGGTATATAGATGATGAATGGATTGATTAAAATTGTTCCAATAGTCTCACTGACGGCCAGTTTTCAATCTTCAAGTTTAGTCTAAAAACCTACTTTTTTTTAAGTCATTTGGTAACTTAAGGCATTTATAATGTGCTTTGAAAAGGTCCCAACAGATCAGCAAAAATTATACAAGCCCACAGCATTACAGAGCATCCACCTTGTGAAGGTAAGCAAATTCAACATGCTTTACTATTTTTATGACTATATTATGTCATGCAGATGGTGGTGATTTTAAGGACTGGGGGGAAGGGGAGCTGCTCAAACAAATTGCTAAGGTGAAAGTGTTCAACAGTGATGAATATGTTTGGTTTTTACATTTAAACAAAAACTATTTTTAGGAAACGACTAAAGCATTTGAATAAAAGCATTTTAATTGTTTTTTTATTTTATCTTTAGCTCGTCCTTAGTTTTTTATGCCTTAAATTTTTTTTGCAATTTTTTTTTAGTAAGGTATGATCAAAATGCCTCATGCAGAAGACTCTGGGTCTGTATGTTTGTGATAGTGGAAGAGGGCTTTATCTTTCAAACCACCCACAGGTGTTAAGATATGATCTCATGATTGTCACCGCTCTATCTATACAACTGCTGAGTCTGCCAACAAGATCAAATCGAGGCTTCTTTTATCCAAGCCGCCTAAGAAATAAATGCAAAATATTTACGTTACACCGTCACAAATATAATTGGTTTTATATAGCAAATTTTTAGACAGTTCGGTTACTTTTAAAGAGTTTAAACCTTAAAAAATACCTCGCTCACATAGTTTAAAGCAGTCCTGTCCGAACTATGTCCGACATGGGCCAAATTTGTTAATTCCAAATGTCTTTGTGGAACAAGGCTTTGTTTTTACAATTGAAGTGTTTTGTTTTTTTTTGCCTTCTCAGCAAAATAGGAGACATATAATATTTCAACAAACCAATGAAATGGTTTGTTGAAACAGCTGATCATATGCTATTTATTTATTAAAACCATTTAAATACTAGATGTATCTTCTTTTAACCTACAGAATTACAAGATGTGTTTAAAACATTTTGCCATTGTCACATCCTCTCTATGTCTACAGCTAAAGCCTGAATAGACTTCCATTTATTACTGTTAAACATCTGCTGGAATAAATTGGCTCATTAAAACAAAAATGACCCAGATCGTTCTTTAACAAGTTCTTTAACCCTCCAGGGTCAATAGGGCACACTTGCTACCCTAGTGAGAGGTTTATTAATCAAATTTAAGTCAAATATTGTCTTGTATAATCTATCACCGCTAATCATTGAAACAGGGTTTAGTTTTTTTTTTAAATTAATGTCTAGTGATGAAGGGAATTAATTGCAAAAGGAACTCTCTGATTCTGTGAAACCGGCCATAGGCGGCAAGTCAGGCTCCCAGACGGCGGCAGAGGAATATGGAAGCTGCTTGGAAGATGAAAAACGACAACAGACGCTCTTGTCACTTAATCAATGTGAATCACCAGCAGGGAGAGCGCGCTGCTGCCTGCGGGGGTGTGGAGTCCCAGGACTTGTGTCCCTGGAACAAAAGCGGGTTTTAAATGGGCCCACACTGACAACGTAACTTATCTCCGTCGGTAGCACCAGTCCCCAAGGAGGCGTTGGCTGGAGGCTGCTTCTTCTTGGGAGGTGCTTAATGACATCTATCTCTGGTTTTGCTATAGAATCATCATCCCTGCTGGGCTTCCTTCTTTCAGCTTGGATGTCATTCCTCATGAAAGAAGCCGGAGGGACGAAACACTGATGCAGAGGAACATCACTCCCATCCTTTAGCCGGCCCTAACCTATCAGGATTAGAAGATTTCAGCTCATTTGGGTCAATTATCTCTTTGGGTTCTCTTTAAAAAGGAGGGAGTAAAGAAAGTTAAACAGAAACATCCAGCGGCTGAGCTGGTCACTGGGTCTCTGCTGGCTGTCTGCTACCCTATCTGGCGGCCGGCTTCACGCCAGGGTGCTCTTATCTGTCCCTCGCCTCGCTCGCAGCCCTCATCTATCCGTCTGACATGTGCCTCCTTGTTTGTTTTCTCTCGCCTGTTAGACACGGGCGATGATATTGAGCTGTGTCGGCAGCACTTCTCCTGTTGCGCCAGATGAATCAATCACCCTGGTGGGCTCAGCTCCCCTGTTTAGTGCAGACAAAGTCTTTCCCACTTCAATCAATGCCGGAGCTTTAGGAAAGGGTTAGCGCTTCTCCCACTATTTATAAGGAAAAGAATGGCTCTTCTAAAGTGGCTCTGTCTGCTTCACGCTCCGAGTGGCCACACACTCAGGAATGAGTGAAGCTAAATGTTCGCGAACCATCTGTGGCGTCGTCTTTTGTTTATTCAAACACAACCTGGAGTAGCAGCCAGTATGTTGAACTAAAACAAAGACATGCACAGTGGGTGGGTTCTGGTCCAGAATGCTAAATGAACCAGGTACACTAAGGCTACGCTCACGCAGAAGACGAAAGGGAAACCGGTCAGAGTTTACTTTAGCTGAAATAAAATCTTGGTTTGAGTGAAACTTCCCTAAAGTTAACGTTGATTAAAACCACGCGTTTAATCATTGTCACAAAATCTATCCTATGTAAAGTGAACCATTTCAATTTGGTTTGTTCCTCCCCCCAGGTTGGGGGCCTGGGTGTCATCCTCGACAGCACTTTATTTCATTCCCTTATCAATTAGATTCTAAAGTCTGCATACTTCTTACTATCGACTCCATCCTTCCCTCTCCCTACAGTCTGCTTCCTTCCTGGTCCACAGTCTCCTCCTGTGTCACACTGATCACTCTAATTCAATTCCAATCGGTCTCCCTCGTTAATGTATCGAAAGTTTAAATGGTACAGAATTGAGTGGCCCATATCATTACTTAACAATCTAAAATACGGCTGTGTTCTTTCAAAGGCATTCATAACATCTCCTTTAGATCACTTCTCAATCCGGTTGTCTTCATTCTTCTTCTTCCCCTTAGCCTCACTTATCCTTGTGTGTTTGTCCCAGCACCATCGGGAGGGGGGCGTTCTCTCACTCTGCTCCCAAGCTCTGGAACTGTCCGTCTCCAGAATACAGAACTAAGGTCTCTCTCGTTACTTTTAAATTACACAACTCCAAAGGTTCAAGTCTTTTCATGTATTGTTTCAAATTGTCCTTGGATGTCTTAAAAAGCTGCTAACAAATCAAATGCATCGATGTCGTGTAGTGTGTAGTGACACCAGTTGTGATGTAACTACACATTTATAATTCTCCCAATATTTGAGTTACATCCACCTAAAAATGATTTAATTTTGTATTTTTTACTCAAGTTTTACTTGTTTATCATTGAGGGTTTTTTTCAAGGAGTCCAACAAAAATCAAAGCCATGAAGAGATTTTTCTCACTTATGTGTCCAAGTTCAAACTTCTAACAGCCTTTTACCCAACGATTCTTTTGTCCCATTTCTTTTTTGTACAGGATCATTAAATTTGGCAAAAAAATAGGACACCCTTGCTAATACAGGACAGTTGGACATCATAGTGGCCACAGTCTTGGCACTATTATAGGAGTCAACATCCACAGTCATACTTATTTTTACTTTTGTCCATACAGCCAATCGGCACAAAGGTAAATTAAAGTGTTTGTAAAGTAGCCAAATGTAGATTGGGTACTTAAACACCATCCAATAGCAGTTCAAATAACATTGAGTCTGGGTCTCCCACCTCAACAAGCTGCATTATTTTCAAATACTTTAGATATGCTAACTAGTAAAATCTACAAAAAAAAGTTTTCCAACTGATTATTTATGTTCCACGGATAATATGAGGGAGTTCAAAGTCTTTTATTTATTTCTAAACCTTTAGAGAAACAAGATTAAAAGTCGACCAAGAAATTTTGATCACTGCATCAGACGTTTCTACACAAACAAAAGGTAAAATATGCATATTTTACCCGTGGAAGTTAAGCTTCTACACCAGACATATAGCATAAAAATCGTAACTATTACAAAAAAACTAATCAAAAACTAATTCTTACATATTTTATAAGAGGAGTCTAAAATGAAATAGTTAGTCTGACATAACTTTCTTTTAAGCTAATTAAGATTTAGATTAATTAGCTTAATTAAGATTTAGATTTAAATCTAGTTAGAGAATAAACATTCACAAACACAGAAGATTCAATATCAGCCATTATCACATTTTATATTTCCAAGCAAAAACATTTATTCTTAAATTATGATGAGCAATAACATTAGATAACTACTGAGTACCTATAAAAAATAGGAAAAGTCATAACTTTCTAAGTTTTGACGTTCTACATAACTTTGCGTCTGGGTAATTCAGTCGTGCTCTTTGTGCGTCTGAACGACGAGCAGTGGGTTTTTGCGAGGACTTGGGTCTAACAAAGCCCCACTGCTGCTGCTGCTGCTGCTCCTCCTCCCAGAGGGTTCTTTTGCCTCTGCTGCAGCGTCGCTCATCTGTGAACGCTGCCTCACTGCTTCCGACCCGGCGTCTGGAGAGACCCTCAGCTTCTCTGTCACCTCTTCCACAAGATCCTGGATCAGCTGTCTGCAGCCCTCAAAGGCTGAGCTAGGGGCATCCGCTTTCCCGTTTACCAAGGGGAAGAGCGCGCTGGGGGACGTGTGGGGGATGGGAGAGGCGGAGTTGTTTTTCCATGTCTCTCCTCCTCCTCCTCCTCCTCCTCCTCCTCCTCCTCCTCCTCCTCCT
>JAVLVB010000211.1:2503289-2531448 GCA_032876305.1 Orestias chungarensis | reverse complement strand
TTTCTTCTGAAGGGAGGCTTGTTGCAGCAGGCTGGCCAGCTCCGACACCTTCTTGGACCTGAGAACAACACAGAAAAAGGAGGAAAAGTAAAAAAAAAAAAGAGAAAATGGATGGTTTCAGCTGCTGAATGACCACATATAGAGGGACGAAAGAGAGATGCCAAAAGGTGATGCCCAGAGAAGACGACGGCTGACTTATCGACAAGCCCCGCGAGCTGCAGACACAGCCACAGGATAACCATCTACAAATCTAATACCCATTAAGCGAGTCCCATTCCTGTATGAGTGCTAAGTAGCCTGTGATTTGCGGAGGCGGTGGGGGCTAAATGAGATGGAAATATGGAAATAAAGATGTTTAATAATGTAAGAAGATGAGCTCTGCTGATACAAGGTGTTCGGGATCTTTGCTTCCCCTAACCGCCACTCGCCGAGCGAGAGGTGATAAAAGACTGCCAGGGATTACACGGAGAGGGCAACCCACCTCCACCCACTCTGGAAAACATGTACACATGTACCGCTGTGCACTGGGAGATTAAAGCAGATGTTCGGGGGCTGCGAATAGAATAAAAGAGATGGAAGCTGATGGCATCACTTCACACCTCAGAAGCAACTTCCCATTTATACACACACACACACACACACACACACACACACACACACACACACACACACACACACACACACACACACACACACACACACACACACACACACACACACACACACACACACACACACACACACACACACACACACACACACACACACACACACACACACACACACACAACTTCTATTGTTTAATATTTTGTCATCCTATGGTCCCAAAGGTTTGAGTATTGTAATTGAACTTCATGTCGGGCATAATAATAAAGCAGGAGGAGGCGCTGCCTTCTCTTAATTAACAGATATTTTGTGTTTCCAGCACATTACATTTTAATTTTTGTTTTACAAACGAAGATGCAAAAGGAATACGGAGGAACTGCAGAGATGGGCAGCTCAGGTGGGTGCATCTGCCGACGTTCAAACAGCACGTCTTACTGCTCTATTCAGATTTTATGTAAAAATCTAATTTGTTTCGCAGGGCTGTTCATACTATTAAACAAATGCGGCTGCCTTGAAACTCGAATGCAGACGTCTTACACGGCAGCGCAACTACATCCTGCAACGTTACTGCGTATAGCGAGAAATGTGAGATATTGTGGGGTGTAAAGCCATTGTGGAAGACACTGTGAAAAAATAAATAAATAAAAAATTGTGTATAGTGGAAGATGAAACTTAGCTGGAAAGACTGCGGAAAAGCCAGGTCCTCCAATAAAGGTTCAGGCCCAGAGTAACTCCAGCCTCACTTCTGAAGGTTCCCGGAGGTTAAGAGAATGTCCTCGTTAGGTCGTGCATTAATCAACGCTTCTGTCCTGTCACTTCTTCTTTACGTCAGAGGGGTGAGATTTTGCTGCTGCTGATTGTCCTCCTACGAGGACCCCGAGTTTGTGTGGAGGATCCCGCAGGCACATTATTCACAATGGGAAAGCCCGCCGAGCTGCGAAAAAAACCTAAAGTTGTCGCAGTCCGTCCCCCCAGTGCGGTAAGGGCATGCGTGTCGCCCCGGCCATTGCCGTGGTGATTACTGGGGGGCGACCATTCAGACTTTACCCATTCAAGGTTAGAGAAAGTGTACGAGAGCCTAGCTGGTGTGTTTTGTGTATGGATGGATCATTCTTCCTCACCATTCATGTCCACACACACTCTACCCCTCTTTGGCCCACTGCTGAGCACCGGGGTGGCTCCTCATTACAGTGGGGTCCTAATGAGGCCCCTGTTCTTCTGAATGGTGTTTGTAGAGGATGCACATTCATCTAAGACCCAAGGAGGGGCTGTGTTAGCAGATCTCATTCTTCCTCTGTATCTTTTGAAGACGCTTTCTTTCTCGAACAGAGAGAAAGGAGAAGAAAGCACGCGAGCAACGGGGGGTTGTGGGCCACAATGCTCTTTGTTCTCGCGCAAGTGTGTGTGTGTGTGTGTGTTAGAAAGCTTTCTGGAAGGGATGTTGGGAATCCGATTTGAGTGATTCTGGTTTCTACTAGTGTATATGCAGATGACATGCATACGTTTGGAGGATCAGATTTGTCCAATTTAGGCCCTTGAGTCTTCTCTAACAGAAACATTTTGTTGTGGACGAGAGCTGCTGGAACCAGACATTCAAATTTATAATGTTCAAAGTAAAGTGTTGAGTTTAACGCTACGTTCACGCAGCTGACAAATTCGACCAAAATACCCATAGGAGACCCCCATCGCACATGTTCAAAGCAGTGTACATTGTTTAATTCAGATTCTTTCAACCCCACCAAAAAATCGGATTTGTGCCATTTCCATTTGTTGCATTAGATCAGATTCCTATGTTATAGTTTTCCAGGTGTCTGCAGTCTGAAAGTTCATGTTGCGTATTATCCGACTGAACATATTCGCCGTGACACCGGCATCACAATTCTGCACCCGAAGAAGATGAGGTAAATATGGAGGTTAACCATGGCCGCGTGGCCTGTTATTGTCTCTTAGCTTCTTTAGCCTTGTTAGGAGCAGAAACAAATAACATTGTCCAAAATGCAAGACGTGGCAGAGTGATGGACGCAATGGTGAAAAACAAAGAAAAATAGCCGCTCAAACTTTTAACAGTCTGGACATTTAGTTGTTTTTTTTTCCAATGCTATTTCAATTATTACAATTGTTTACAACTTGTTGAATTTTATTGTCCAACATGCACTGAAATCTCAGGTCAACCTGAAAACCACAAAACGGGGATTCTACATCTTTTTTTTAATCCTTCATAGACTGATATATGAACAGAAAATAATCAGTATGAATAAAAAAAGGGGGGAATAAATGATAAAAATGATAAACAAAACCCGACTTGAATGCAAGTGGTAGCAGCACAGAAAAACACTCCCTTGGGGGCGGTTGTTTTCACTCCCTTGCCTCGGTCTGTGGTGGGAAAAGCTCTGCTCGCCGTGGAAACAAAAGCTCCGTCCAGAAGGGGGGGAGGGATAATGTTGTGCACAATCCGGTAATTACCACACCAGTGTTGTGGCTCGGCTTCATTAAACGGTGGAGGGGAGGCTTTCTCAAGGTTGGAAAACTTATTCCAAGACAAAGACGCATCCATCTGCCAGAGTCTTTGTGTAAGAATGGGAGGTGAGAGCGTCTATCTGTATGTGCGCCGCCGCATGCGTCCGGGAATCCAGGCTAAATTACAGCCTTGCGTTTCTCGGTTCGCTCAGAGAGCAGCTCATTCGGTGAGCCCGTGCTCTTGAAAAACAGCTCAGACAAAGCGTGTCCTCAGATGTATGAAATCTGTGTAAAAGGGGCGACGGAGTTCCTCGGAGAGTCTCGACGGGGCTTCGTTCACCAGATGAAAGGGGATAAAATCTGACAACTGGGAAATGCGATCCTTTGGTTTGACTGAATACCAGCGCGGCCCCAGACACCGATAAGGATTCCAGATATGAGAAACATTGACGACTTTATCCAAACAGACATTGTTTGAGTTGAGTCTCACAGCTCCCTCAGAAAAGAGTTACTCTACCTTGGAAACAACAAGACAGGCTTCAATCATCCGTGTCAAGCCGGTCCGCTGTGGTTTTAAGTGGAAGGATGATAGATCTGACTTCAGGAATTATTCTTGTTATAATTTTGCTTGTCATGTTAATAAGGTATCAGCAAAATAAAGTAAAGTAAAAGGGTTTGATCAACACGCTTCCTTTCATGAGCAAGTGTGGAGCTTTATGTTCAAATTTACAACAGAGAAACGCAGATGGATGGATGAATGGAAAGGTAAATAGATATGTGGTTGGCGGGATGCATTGATGGATGGGTAAATTAATGGATGCATGGATTGATGAGTGAAGAGAATAGATGCTTTGAGTGGTAGTTTCCACACCATATTTTCCCAACATATAAAAGTATAAATCTTAAACTAAAGGAAAAAAAAAAAAGTATTTTAAGAACTAATCTAGCAGTAGACAAGTAAAGCTTGACAAACAACTCTGCTGTTGTTTAATAAAGATACCACTGGCAGCCAAATAAGGCTTTTAAAGTGAACCTGTGCTAACTAACGCTAATGGCACCCTTGGTAAAAAAGATATTCACTAAGGCATTGCAGTATCTGAAAGTTGGAGAACTCGCGCTAAATGCTTTCACCAATATTCCTGCTCGCACTATTATTGGCACACCTGATGTGAATACTTTAAACTAACCTACTGGCTCTCCTGTAACAAGGCAGCTGCTAGTTTTGTCAAGTAAAGTTTCATAAAGTTGAGGTTCACAGAGAGGGGAATTTGTGATCATCCATCATTATATATTTTCTTCATAGATCATAGTTTAAAATACAATTTCTTAGCTCCGCTCACAGAATTTCGAAGGGATTCAGTTCTGGTGGAGACATAAAAAGGCTAATTTTCTATGTGGCAAACTACTATTAGGTGGAGCCATTCACATTGGTATATAAAATGCTATTATAGCTCAAAGAGCTCATGATACAATGCACTCCTATAATGTGATCAGGGGCCACAGCATTACAGATCTTCTACCATACTTCACACAAGCCATGAGGAGCTTTTCCACAGATTTAAATTTTGTTCCCACAGCATAAAAGATGTAATATTGCTTTATGACAACCGGTCGCCATGTAGAGAGTTACTACCAGTTGCCAATGATCACCCGAAGATGTGTACTGTAACATAAATAAAAAACAGTTGTTACAAAAAAGGGAGTGGCTGAAAGAAATTGGTGTGATTATATATTTTTTTAATGAGCCAATTTGGTGAGTAGGTGTGAAGCATGTTTGATGCTAGCGGAACTCATTTCCTGCTATATTCATTTATTTATTTTTTTAAATTAGATGATGGAATTAAGGACATTGTTACTTTCATACAGTCATAATTACCTTATCATCCCCTCTATATTATTTCCGATGATTTAACACTTTACTCTTCGGTTATACAGATAATTAAAGCAAACTTTGTGAAGCGCTCTGTCTTAATGCTTTATGCTTGATACAGTAGTTTCAAAGGCTTCCATCTCAAAGCATCAGCCTCTGAAGCTACAAAGACAGAAAACACACACACTCTAATCAATTGTATTAACTGGAGTGCTCTCCAAACATGAGAGGAACAAATTATGCAGGCGCACTTGTTTGTGTTTAAAATGAGCATGTGTATTCAAGACAAAATCTGGAGCGGCCCCATGCTGAGAGGAAATCTGCACTACTTATCCCTGTGAGATTAGTGACATTCGCGTCTTTGTTCTTCCCAGCGGGACCCATCAGGATCTCCAGCACTGCTCCGGCTAACATCAGAAAGATTGGCTCCATTATCTGTTTCAAAGCATCCAGGATGGCCATTTGACAGATGAGTGATGCAGCCCGATGCTGCTTGTCCTCAACAAGGTTCTTGGCACCGTGTTATGTGTGAGTCTAGGGCAGGATCCCACTCTTCGAAGGAGGATTTATTACCTTGTTTGGACTTTAGAGGATAAGTCGTAAACACAACATCTGACATGATGAGTTTGCCGGTGTAAAACCCAAACAATAGAGTCTTTAGAAAAAAATAAAGTCCTGTAAACAACCTGACTTATAGAAAGAGTGCAGTTAGAAATGTATTATGCCAAATACAAAAAAAATATATATATAATAATTGCTATTTTAATCTAAATGCTAAAAAGTATGGATGAACCAATGTGAAAATTTGGGCCAATATGGATGTTGCAGCCCCCTCCCCTCAAGAAATTAACCACAAAGAGACACAAAATGAAAATAGTTGTTATATTGGCTCACTTTTCCTTATTGAATTGATATCAATATCAAAAGACTAATATTGACCATTATATTTTATATTATGCATTACTACTAGAAATCTGGTGTGTATTTACTAGGGCCGGGCATTATCTTTATTATGATAATTTGTGATTTATTGTAACAACTAATATAAATGATTGAGATTTAAAAACTCCAAACACTGTGGGAATCGATATTTTTACTTTTTTCCCCAACCCTTTGTATTATTAGAAAATGTGATTAAATACAGTTACTGTATTGAAGCTAAACATAAAAAAAAAACACACAAAAAAAACACAATACAACTGATAAACACTGTAGATCATAATAATAGTAGCTCCTATCAAAAGTGAAAAACAAAGTGTATGACAGTTGTTTCTTTTAGCAAACTCAACACAATATCCCGCACCACAACAATCTAAGAAATAAGAAATTGCTAAAACGTAATGGTAAGCATCTCAGATATGACAGGCCATAATGAGCATGATTAGAAAAAGAGAGAACAAGTGTAGCGCATCTAAAAATCTTGCCAGGATAAAGCATCTTCTTGCAGCATGGATGTCTTTGTTATTCTGCCTCTAAAATAAATAAGACTTCTAGCTAAAGACTGACGGGACCAAATAAAAAATAAAACATGTCTGGCCAGCAGGAGCAAACACTGTAAATGAGCTTCTGTAAGCTACTGAACCATCTTGTCTGGCACGGTTTCATTAAAGGCCAGATGGTGGCTTACTACAGTGCACGGGAGATTATTACTGGGAAACAAATTGGAGCAAGGCCTTAACGGCTTCAGTTCACGAAACCTTTTACCAAACCGCTGTAAGTAATGAACTTTTTCAAGCGACAAAGGTTTTTGCTTGTGGAGTGAGTTGACAGTCGGTGCTAGGCATAGTGGAGCGGAGCGGTAAAACCGAGCCGGCGCGCTCTCCAGGCGTTTGACCGCAGGCTTTAGTTAACACATTGACCCCAGTGCTTGATCTCGTTGCCCTGAGACACTCCCGGCTGTTAAAGCGCCAGATGTTTTTCCCCTGTGGGCGAGCAGTTGGGGAAAAAAAACAAAAAACTGCTGGCTGAGAGTGAATGGAGGAGGAGAAATAAGAATACAAAAACCAATCTGTCTTGAAGAAAAAGAGTGTAATTTGTCTGTTGCGTCATGTATTGCTGCAACGCTTATTTTCAACAGACAGCGGAAAACAAGCGTTGGATCTGACAAGTGTTCATCTCACAGCAAACGGCAATTTCACGTAATCCTTGTAGACATTAAACCAAACATTTTCACGTGTTAAAAATGAATCATTTTTTCAGAAAAATTTTAGCTTAGCGTACCCTAAATTATTTCTCTAGATAAATTCTGATGTGCCGTTGAGTAAGCTTTCCATTTGCTTTCCTCTTCTTCTGTTCTCTCACTTGCTGCCTCGAAATACGTTATTTAAAACAAGAAACATAGAGAAAACGAACAAAACGGATAGTAGACGATAAAACATGTGCAACAATACAACAGGAAGGGCTTTACAGAACAAATCAATTATAATATAAAGAAGTCCTTTGTATAATTAAAGATATAAAAGGTATTTAAATCCAAATTAAGCTGGTCGATTTTTCTTTTTCCGTTGAAATAAGTTGGTCAAATCCTTCCAGAACACGATGCAGGAAATGATCCTTAAACTGGACCCAGAATGCATTGCTGTAGAATGACATCCTGTAGCTTTACAGTAAACAATTAATAATCCAGTGATGTTTTGTGAGCTTTCTGACCTGTGCAGCCAGGTGTGAAATATATGGTGTAATAGGATGTATAACAGAATTAGCTTGATCATCGAAACGTGCAATGCAGGTGCTTAGTACGCTCATCTGTGAAAGTGTGCGTGGAGTCGATGCGGAACAAAGAAAAGATTTAGCTTCATTGGATTTCACAGGACTTTTACGCGAGATGGATAATTGTGAGGTTGATGAAACATAACAGTAGCACAAAAGTCGTACGGAGACTTGGCTTATAACGCAAAGCTGCAAACACCTCGGTGAAACCATAAAAATGATGCACAAAAGAAAAAAAAACCCCCACAACAGAACTAATTTAACTTTTATCGCTTCAACTCCAATTCTCACTGACCCAATTAAAAAGGAGCACGGGTGGGTTGGAATAGAACCAAAGAGGAGAAATGACCCTCAACTTTTTGTTTCAATGAAGGCGCTCTAACGCCTCACTGGGCCTACAGGCTTTTTTGTGCAGGCTGATGTAAATATGCCCTGGCGTGACTCCAGGGCTTTTACAGAGGAAGCAAAAAAAAGAAAAAAAAGTGAGAGGATCTTAGGGGGAGGTGGGGTGTTGCTGTCCAGCAGCTCTGCAGGGGTCTCTGGCCTTCAAAATAAAATCACATCTGGGAACTAAATGCTTTGAAGAGGCAGCTGGTTTATTTGGAGTCCAGAGCAGCAAAAAACGCAAAAAAACAACAAACAACAATCAGGAAAACTTTGTAGGAGGTCTCACACTCGAGCACCGCTCTCCGTCAGTGTGTGAGAGTGAGGAAGATCCCCCGCCCGCCCCGTGCTCCCTAAATCATGCTGAAGCCTTTACAAGGCTGTAAATCTGGGACAGACATCCTGGCAGTCGCTGGAACTTTAGAAGGAGAAATACCCCTGGGACGATCGGCAGATTAGATAAATCAAGCTGCCCCCGCGGCGAGCAAACATCCATTAATTGCGCGTCCATCAAGCGCAGATGATCGCGTCCGCGGGACAACGACAGTGGAGAGGCGTCATCGACCAGTGATCCGTTACGTCACGTCTCACCGCAAAGCAGGGAGGAGGACTAATCTGGGGGGGGGGCCTCACTCCTTTATGCTGATTTTTTTTTTTTTCCCCAAACACGGGGCATTAAATCACAGAAGTGGATCACAGGAAATCTCCATCGAGAGTGGAGGCAGAGTTCACGTCCTAAAGGAGAAAAAGAGCCGGCCAAGCTTTACCGTCTCTCTCAAGTGGCTGAATGTGATAGAAGCACTTTAACCTGGATGTCTGTTTCCCAACACGACAGCCTGTAAGGGCTGATTAAAAAGAAAGGAAAAAAAAAACAAAAAACCTCTTTCCATCAAAGGGAGACGTAACAATAGAATCCGCGCTTGGGGCTGCCGGAGAAAGAGCTAATCCATTTAATAATCGATGTGAAGCATAGCTGGAGTCGGCGTGTCAAGCTGACATTATGTTCAAGAGTGCAGCGAGGAGACGGAGCGAGGAGGAGAGACGGCGCTCCGGTCGCTGCCCCACAGCAGATAAGAGACTGATTGAGTTTTTCTGTGCGCTGACGGGGCTTCGGCTGCTCCAGATGCTCACTGGGACAAGTGTGGGTGTGTGCGTCCTATGGGTGTGTGTCAGAAGGAAAAGGGTGGTACGGGCTTATGGTGGAGTCATTCTGAGGTTGTAAATGATTGTTCACAAATGATTCCCAGTTATAAATCGAGCTCAGGGGGCCAGAGGAATAAATCTGCCTGGGAAATCAGAGCTGGCATTTTGTTTCGAGTTGGGTTAGAATACAAGCAACAAACTGTTGATTACAAAAGTTTATATAAGCTTCTGAAAAAGTCGGATACACTGAAAAGATGATCTAGGTTTTTTAATAATCACCACAGTTAAATCTGGGAAAATTATTTGAATTACTTCAACCCATTGGTTCTCTAAACAACCCTCTACTAATGGAAACCAGAAACTTTTTCTATTAGCTGATCAAAAACAGATGTTTCCCCCCTTTTGAACAAATGAATAAAAGCTGAAAACTGTTTACAACGCCTAACGAGTTGTGGGCACAAACCATCTCTAGCATGTTAAATCTTTAGGGTTCTGTTTATACCATATCAAAACTGTTTGACCTTAATGAACCACAGACAAAATGTCATGCAGCCATCGTTCATCGAACCTCAACGCATCTGCCCTCGGATTGGGAACCTCAATGTGTTGTCACTCTCTGCTAAGCTGGTGGTAAAAATAAATAAATAAATGAATACATTTTTTTTTTTTAAATAGGGTGAGAAGTTTCACTTGTAACCTCTTACAGTAAAAGTGTGGGAACGTTCATCTTACAGTTTCACATGCAACATGTTCTGCTTACCCCGTAAACGGACGCTCACAGGTCAATAGAATTCAAACTGAAGCGGCAAAAGCAAATGAGGTGGATGAGCAGTGCTCCAAGAAAAATCCAATTAATTTCACACGTGACAATTATGTGAAAACCTTGTACCACGTGATGCAAGTGACACGAAACACCATGGAAATAAGTGATACACGCGTACAACTTTGAAAATGTATAATTGAATAAACAAATGTGAAAACATGGTTCCCATGTTTTCACACAGAATTCCCATGTGAGTCTTATTTCTGACATTCGAGAGACATTTTTCAAGTCTGTCCACAAGTTTTCTGTTCATGTGTTCCATGTTGCATCTACATGTGTGGAAATATGTTACAGACGTGAATATCAGAGTGATAATGATATGAAACCTACATCAAAACATAAAACTATTACTTTTTTTTTTATTATCACGTTACCAATTAAACTATAAACACGTGATGCTTCATGTGACTTAAATTATCTCACATGTGTATACTAGGTTTTCAAATGTGACTTTTCACATGTGAAATTGATAAGATTGTAAATTTTTATTTTTGTTAGGGATGACATCCCAACTCAATTTCTGGGCAGAAGGAAAAAAAAAAGTCTACACTAATGTTTTGTGGGTGACACCATCAGTTGTTGTATAGCTCAGTCAATCCCCCTAATTTGTTTTCAGCAGCTTCTCTTTAAACTCCTTAAAAGATCCTCTTACTTTATGAACATTTGTTAATGGAAAATGTGGGGTGTAAAACAATAAATCTTTTAAAATACATGGATGATGTGAGTTACGAATACATATAAGTCCTCTTTGAGTTAAATAAACCAATTCCAATTGTTTATGGAAAATCTCACCACACATGCAAAGATTTGTCTTAGTTTGTGCAAAAACACAAATTTCTCAGATTCCTTTTAACGGGATGCTACGCAGCTGCAATGATTGGAAATATGGACAAATATTCATTTACAATGCTAAAATCCAAATGACTCCTCCTTGAGCACATAAACCAATCCCCCCCCCCAAAGCCTGCATCTGGTTTCTCGCATTCCAGCATTTGAAAAACTTTTAGAGCAGGACTGAAGACTGGAAGTCTCGACGGGGGCGGAGTGATGGTCGGGTCGCTCTAAATCCCCGTGGACCTGTTATCGTGGCTGCATCTGGGCGTCCAGCCTACAACATCAGGCACACATTTTTCTTACTGGGCTTTTTCTTTTTCCAGATGAGCACACAACTCGGTTGAACTTTAACCAA
Organism: Orestias chungarensis; assembly: GCA_032876305.1. Taxonomy (NCBI): domain Eukaryota; kingdom Metazoa; phylum Chordata; class Actinopteri; order Cyprinodontiformes; family Cyprinodontidae; genus Orestias; species Orestias chungarensis. The sequence goes on along the minus strand of JAVLVB010000211.1, from coordinate 2,520,267 downwards.
GAGTAAACCAGAGCTCATTACCGAGAAATGTGCTTGTGGGCTCACAGTTAAAACGCACAAGTGTTTGTTTTTTAATATAAACTAGGAGGAGGAGAGGGCTGTGGGACCTGTATCAGCTCAGAACAAAGTGTGGATTTTGGATATCAGGCTTGCTGCGAACAGTTCTGTGCAGAAGTGTTCAAACAGCATAGAGGTGTTGACGCTTTGTGGATTTACAACCCCAAACTTTAACATAAAGACGTGTTTAATTGTGAAGTGGATGCAAATGATGCATGGCTTTAGACTTTCTTGAAAACGTAGCTTTGACCAAGGTGGTGCGCATTTGTATTCATCCTCCTAGAGTCAAATATTTATGGACACACATTTATTGTTCCTCTTACGTTATCAAAGCTGAAATTGTCCTTTTTGACCATCTTTCTTTTAATTGGGAGAATCTGTGTTGTCAAACTGCATTACAGTCGGCCTTCCTGACTCAGCTCAATGCTTCTCCTTCCGTTATTAGACCATCAAGTTACGCTCCAGCAAACTGCGAATGTGGACAGCACGATAAACATGAAAAGAGCCACGAACGAACGTGTCTGCAAAGGTTCACAACAGTCATATCAATGAAGAGGGTTAGAAGCTTATACAGCCGCCTATCTCAGCTATGAAGCTTCTGAAAGAACCTTGTTCAGTGCTCCAACAGCTCAGGAGGCAAAACACAGAACCTGGAGTTTGTGAGGCTTTTTTTATCAGTGGCTTTAGAAGCACATCCATGTAAAAAAAACGCCTTGTTTTCCACAGTAGTGGACATTTTCACAACTCTGCAGTTTGCAGAGTTGTGAAAATGTTTGTATTGTCTCTACACCCTTTTAATAGAAGGGGGTAGAGACAATATCAATGTTCATTACAGATTCATTTTATATTTTTTAACTTAAAACCATGTGCATTATTGCTTATAGTGCATAGATGTGAAATAGAATAAAAATGATAATTTGCTTTCTTAGAGAGCGGCTCACTTTGAATTCCAAGGCCTCGGTTTATTGACAACATTTCCAAGCTGTGTGAAATAAGGACTTTTTTTCTCTGCACTGTTATCACTGCATCATTTTTATTGTCACTCATCTTCACTGCTTCTTCATTCCCAGTGAAGACAACCATTCCCACAGCATAATGCTGCCGGCGCCATGTTTCATGATGGGAATGACGTTTTTAGGGTGATCTGCAGTCTTAGTTTTTATTTTCCACATACAATTTTTACATGAAGGCAAAAAAATAAATGTATATTCTATATTGATCTCATTTGAAAGAGAAAATCAGTTTTTATTTGCCAGGTACTTACAGGACATACTAGGAATTTGTTTTGGTGTAATTACACTGAAGCAGCCATTTGCGTCGCCAGACTGGTGTAATTACACTGAGGCAGCCATTTGCGGCGCCAGGTAGGCAGTAGCGCAAAGGGTCTTGCCTAAGGACCCACACTGGATGCTGTGGTGTATTTTTGCCATGGCCTGGATTTGAACCCCTGACCTTCCAATTGGAAGTCAGGCAACATACCACTTGAGCTATCCACCCGCTACATACCCCACATAGGGGAGACTGGTGTTGAACCCCCTTGTTGCAAGGAAATGTAAAAAACATTGATCATGAGATCAAATAGAAAGATGCAATTATTTAATGAAGGTAAGAGAGACCTCGACTTTCTAATAGTGTTGCCTATCCCCGTGTCCAGGATTAAAATCACTGGTAGAAATTATGCTATTGTCCAATATATATTGCAAAAAAAAAGGTTTCCACACCTGAAAAATTGTTCTTGAAGAGGGCAGAACCCACTTTTACAATGAAAAGATCAAGAATTCTTCTCGAAATGTAATTTGATCACCAGACACTCACAGTGGAGCTGCAGGTTTAGACTGCTTGAAATATACGTTGACTCCATAACTAAGCTTTCCGTCTGCAAGGACACCAAGAACCTAGGATTCTGGAACAAGGATTCAGTTTTAGTGTTTTGTTCAACAATGAACAACTAAGCTCGTCGTACCTCATACATGGGGTAAATTGTGACCGTAAATATGGAGGAAATTATTAACCCTGACCCAGATTACCCTACTTAGTATATGTTCCCTAAAGATTTTTTCCACCAGATCTCTGCAGCATCTCTAGAGTTACCATTGCCCTCATGGCAGCTTCACTTATTAATGTTCTGCTTCCTTGTGTAATACAGGCTCCGTTTTCAGATGGCATATAAGATGATCAAAGCAGGGCATATTGTTTAGGCATCTAATTCTTCTTCAAGTTTCACCACAAATATTCCCCAACGTACTGTAACCTGTTTGAGATATAGATGTATTCCTTGCAGATATATCTATTCACAAAATGTGAACGCGTTAAATCACAGTAGTATGTGGTTACACAGTAAGCTGCATTCTTGGACTCATAGTTCTGCTGGCCTTCCCATGGCTGTAAGCCTAATTCCCTCAAGATGGTGGCGTATAAGCGGAGCATGGGTTCGTGTGCCGGGATGAACCTACTTGACCCTCTGGATCCAGATGCAGTAGTCTGTGATGTACAAGTCGTTCAGTATGTAGGCCGGGTCGTTCTCTCTGAAGGCTTTGTGGATATCCAGCAGGCATTTGAGGACACAGGCTTTTCCTGGGCACAGGATCGTGGCGAGGCAAGCAAATGGAAAAACAGCGTTATTGGAAGTCAGAACAGAGGATGACAACATGATGCAGCTCAATGCAGACACGGCATCCATTTTTTAAGGCTTGCTGTCATTGTTCTATACATATTAGCCAAGGTACAAGATGAGAGGAAATCGCCAGCATGCTGAGGGGGAATTTGATCCATTGGTGTCAAGAAGAGTCCATTGCTACAAACTCAAATTTCCCTACTTCATCTTTACAAAATGTCTTTGCCACATAGATTAGAGGTGGGCATTAAGGGCAGTTCAAATTCATCCAACGGGACCGATACAACATCAACATGCAGAGCATAAAAGAAAGACTTGAAATATTGCATCCTAAAAAATATGTCCGAGCAGTCCTTTGTGATTAAACTATCGACTATCACACAATAAAAATGTGATAACGACTATAATTAAATAACGGCAGGTCTAATTTAGCCTATTGTCACATTAACAACAATCCTGCAACTGCTGCTCCATCCTGAATATAGATTGCATATATATATATATATATATATATATATATATATATATATACAGAGATGTGTAAAATTGATATGGCTATTAGATTATTTTTTGCTCGTCTGCTTTCAGACACAAATGGCCCAGGGAGTTTCCCAGGTACAGTCCAGCTTTAAAGCAACACCAAGTAACTTTTCAACTTACAGACTGCAGACAGTTGCTATACGTCTCTTAACTCCAATGAAATGCTGACGGCTAAAGTTCTTGGTAGCAGAGACAGTGTTGCACAGTAGCACTAACTGGATGACACTATCAGTTGGTGGTCAGCACCACTAATCCACCTCATTTGCTTTTGCCACTTTTTAAATCTCTGTCTGGCCGTTCGGTTTGAAAAACACTGGCAAGAGACGCACAAGCTCTAAAACGCTGTTTTACGAGCTGTGCACACGGAATTAGGCCATTATTTTTGAAGTTATTTGTGAAATTATTTGTGAAAGTAGGACATGTGGGTTGACTGGTGTTCCGAGAAACCACAACAGGTGTTGGTAGGTAATCAATGTCGTAAGTCGAGTGATATTAATTTGAGTTTGCCTGATTTGCAAATTATATTTGGAAAATTAAGGGGGCAGAAAAAGCTGTTGACCCGCAGGCCAGCGGGGTCCATGACCTCCCAGAGGGGATTAGGGAGGCCTCAAAAAGCAAGAAAATCAAACAAATTTTTTATTCATTAAAAAATATATAATTTATAATACTTTTGTTTCCTGATTGGCTGCCGCCTGGCTCCTCAAGCTAGCTTAGCGAGCACAAAATGGACCCAATTCTGCCAAGAAAGAGGCCAGACCAAAGCGACCAGCATGCAAAAGCACCTAAAAACATTAGGTCAAGTGGTTTACTTTGGCAACCCCTCCTGTAGCATATATTGTTTGCTTTGTTGATACAAGAGACAGTTTTTGTGTGTTTACATGATGGCAAAAAAAAAGAAAACAAACAACAAAAAAACATCTGGGTTGCTGTGTCTAAGAACAGCAGGTCAATCATCTCGAAGCACAGATGATTGAACGTTGCATGTGGATTCTTTCACACGGGGCACCAGGATTTCTGTTTGTACTGCTTATTTCTAAAAGCATACAGGAAACCTTTAAATTTTGTTTCTGGTGAATAACCAGTTCAGATCACACTCTGTGGTCGATATCCAATAATCAGAAAGTAGCCTTTTTTTAATTAAAGCCTTTCAGTTAAAACTGAAAGAAATAAACAATTGTTTGCCTTTGTTAAAAGTTTACGTGATCCGAGTTTCAAGTTTGCTTAACCACAAAGAATCGGCTTCTACCATTCCAGCATATGCCTTTACCCCAAGGTTGCCCGAAAAGCCAAACTGCGACAGCTTCCCTCCAATCAACCATATAAATAGCCCCACGAAGTGGCCAACAACTCTCTGAGGGACGGAGAAACGGCTTTTCCGAAACCTCCATTCCAGACCAATCCAAATAAACAGCACGCGGACAGCGAAGAAAAGCTTGAACTAACATTTGGTTCTCATTTAAAACATAGGGGTTATTCGCAGGGAGCTCTGCCCCGAGAAGAACTTGGATCACGGGAAGAAAAAGCACATATGCTTGCTAGATTTTGGTCCTTTTCCCCTACAGGACTGCATCCTTTCTACTTTAAGACAGTTCATGTGTACATCTAATATTCATCTGGGTAACAAATGTTTACACTACCTAAAATTGAGCTGTTACAATGATGACAGCCATGAGACTGTCATACAAGGGGTAGGCGATGCGTATAAAAAAAAAAAAAAAAAGGTTATATGTTGTTGTACTATTGTGTTAATAAGAAAAACGTTGAACTCACTGCCTGATTAAAACATACCGATAAGATTCTGTTTGACATCAGTTACAACAAGAAGATTTAATTTCTAAGAAGTGATTTTTTTTAACCACAGTAAATGCATTTAGCGGATTTATTTCATTTGTTGTAATGAAACAAAAATGAAAAAATAACATAAAATAAATCAGCCAGTTTTCCGTGTTCTCTAGCATAATTACTCTTAATATGGCTCTGTGATGATAAATCACATTTTCCATGACAAATCTATTACATTTACAATAAATATATTTTGCATGATTCACAAGCTGTATTAATGTTGGACTTGAAAAAAAGAAAAGTATCTTATAGACAAAAAAAAAAAAAAAGCAAAAAGAAAATTAACATCGGAAATTGGGCTTTTAGAGAAAAATCGGAAAAAAACCACACCCACCGACCCTCTGGTAAATTCCCACCACTACGTTGACATTTATTTTATCAAGCCATTGAATTATCTTTATCGTTTGCTGCCAATTCTGGCAGGATCATTTTTAAACACTGGCTATTTCAATGCATTAAAAAAAGCATCGTGGAAAGAGAGGAAGCAGAGACAAAGGAGGGGAGAAAGAGGAGATGGAGGATAGAGAAAATGAAAGCAAGAGTCACGTGAGAAGTTTAACCATTCAGGGATTTTATTTGAACAAAGTTGTTGCTACGGTCAGAAATAAAGCTGAGAGCTGAGAGCAGGAAGTGATGTTAATCACTGAAGTAAAGTAAGTAATTTCTTTTGGAATATGGTTTTTAATGCTTAGAAACCTTTAACCATAATGTTAGATTTGACGGGATGGAGCAGAGGAAACCAAACAGCTAGAGAGACAAGACAGAGCAGATAAGATTGCAAATGGAAACTGGGAACAAACAGATCCATCAGTCATCCATTGATGGCCAACACTATGTTCGATGACAAACACACAAAACAAACAAAACTAGAAAATCATAAAAGAAACAAAAATGGCAATATTAACAATAAAAGCAGTTATTAACAGTCAATACCGGTTTAAACATAGGAAGAAGATCAGGGGAAACTGACAAACCCTTTTTTTTTTTTTTTTCAGAATCCTGATAAACTAATCTTCCAACTCAATGAGACGAGGAACTGGTAAACTGGAGGTTTAAAAGGCCTTTAATTTGCTGTCATTTGCCAGTGTCAGAATTGTCACAAGCAGTATAATCTCAGTCCTCAAATATTTTGAGTGTGTTTACATTACAGACTCGCTGCGGTCTACAGGGACTAAAGCTTAAAGATATCAAAGGCAACAGTCCGCTTTTGACTAATCCACGTTTTCCCTCCCCGAGGTGTAAAAGTGTGGCAGCTCCTCCAAGCTTAAATGTTACCTTCAAACGCTCGTTGCAGTGTTCGACGAATCACTTTTGTAACTCGGTGTCCAGCGGCTGTCAAACTGTTTTTACTCGAAAACACAAAGAGAGCGCGTGTCGGCTGAGAGGCTGCCTCTTTGACAGCATCCACTTAAATCCGAGCCCCAATACGACCGTTTCCACAGCTTTCAAACAAAACAAAGGAAAACCAGCTGGAACATGTCAGGGAGGATGGCCCTGGTGATGATAATGAGGGGAGATGAGAATGTCAATGAACTGTTGCCTATGATCTGGTCATGAAGTGAGACCCATCACACAATCCCCACAACTTCCATCAGACAAACGGTACTGCAACAGCTATTACACACCGAACCGCTCTTCTGATTTTATATTTAGAACGTAATATGTAAACCTTAATTTAGACAGAAACTGCGTGCTCTCTAGAACATTTTCATTCCAAGGTTCTACAAACAGCTTTAGCTTCTCGTCTGCTCCAAATCTGTTCCATCAGATTTTAAAACAGTGAGCACTGAATTAACACGTGAATTTCTAAAATCTGGATTTCAGGATTATGTTTCTCTACTATTTATTCAGCGTTTTAAATTTCAAGTGTCAAAAATCACAAAGCAACAAAATCCAGGTGCCCGAATTCAACAAGCTAAATTCGGTGGTTAAAATTCGTTGTTCTCTTTTAACATCCGGGCCTCTACGATAAGTCAATCCAGGATGACATCGAACCACGAAGCTGAAGCTTTCTACCGATTCGGGAAATGGGCTAAAGGGCGATTCCGCCTACTTTTCAGCCTTCAGTACCTTTAATATTCTCTAGATGAAAAAACTACAAAACACAGACACTTTTCAAACCTGGGCCGGATTATTCTATGGAACTCAAGAAGTATTACATTTGTTTAGCATAAGATTTTATAATTCAACACGTCTTAAACATGTATAATATGAAGGCCACATATAATACATAATGCCTCGTTTTGTCAGCATTAAGCTGCCGGTCGCTTTCTTAGGCCTATTTCATGCTTGCTATGCTACATTGATAGAGAAAAGATTTTTCTTGTCAAAACATTTTAACATCTTATTGTAAAAACGTAATTGTATAGTATAATTAAATAACACATTTTATGATAATGATTTGTGTTTTTGTTTTCTACAGGTTATTAGTAAATTACTGCTCGCTTATGTCAGCTCTAGTGTTGCGTGGTGTTTTTGTTGGTGACTTACCTGATTGTAAAATCTTCACCGTGTCAGAAATAGATAAGGCCACTAAAGCAAAGTGTCTGTAGAGTGGGTAGCACAGGGCCCTCCGTCCAAACGACACCAGGACGTCTTGCAAGCAGCCATAGGTCTGCAGGAGACAGAAAGCACGCAATAAGATGAGCGATTGATGGTAGCCATTCTCACTGTTAAAAAAGGGATGTGAAGGACTGTTTAATATCTAAGCTTTATCTTCGTTTTGTCGGCTTTAAAATATTAGCAAACGGTTTAAAAGCAAGATTCAACTCTAGTCCTAATAAACACAATTGATCCCCGCTCATTGCTGGATATTCTGAATGCGGTTTCTCTTCTTATTTCATAGCTTTTAACGCGAAATTGGAATCAGCAGGTTGAAGGTTCATACAAATTTGGGAATTAGAAAGATGGATCAGTGCATCTGATAAAAAAGACTCACAAAAGACAATTCATCCCCCGACCTTTTCTGCCACATATTTACGCCTTCCACGCTTTTGTGTTTGCAATTTTCGTGGATCACACACTCGCTCTCAATGGTGCCAACGTGGGCAAGGTTAGCACCTCTAATTACGCTCAACAACTACTCTTTTATAGAGCTAACCAAAAAGGGGCCTCGCAGCTCCTAAACACCTCTGCAGCCCCTGCTCTGTTAATTGCTACCTCTCGCTAATCACCGTCCGCTGCGTTAAAGGCAGAAGGGAGAAACATACATTTATTTGGGCTTTCTGTTCCCCCCTCCTCCTCCTTCTGATGCCCTCGTTAACGATGTGCTGCTAACCTGCTAACGTGTGTCGTGGGGACCGTGCCTTCCCAGGGGCTTGTTCAGCAGAAGTGTAAATAAGGTTTGCTGCTGCTGCTCGCTGGGGGACTCGGGAACACCAGCCCAGTCAACTGAGGACAAGTAAACATCCGAATATGTAGAAGGAGCACTGTAAAAAGTGACAGGGGTGGGTTGGAGAAGAATACCGTAAGGCACTAGGCGAGGCCTGAAAAAACAGAAACACTCGAGAGGAGAATAGAGCAGTGAAACGGTGCTGATATCAGCAGCGACTCGCAGACAAGCTGCCAGTCAGACAGAGCTGGCTATTGTAGAGATTATGGAAGGAGGAGAAGCTACAGCTGGGGGGAGGGAGGAGGTGGATGAGGCGCTGTGTTGATGGAAGCAGACAGCCCTGCTGACTGCCTGACGAGCATTAAGGGGACTGCCAGGCAGTCCCTGCTCCCTCATTGCGGGAGCAGGGAAACTTCCACCTTTCAGTCTGCAGTCGGCGTCTAACCCAGGAACCCTCAACCGATCATGTGAGCATGTCTAAGTCCTATTAAAATATTCAAATGGGCTCTGGGATGCATTCACCGATACGCATCCCCGACGTTGATGACAGATAAGCTGCATCAATCTGTGTCAATAGAGGTTTGGGAAAGTGAATGCAACTGTGAGCAACAACAACAACCAGCACCCCCCCACACATGAATGAGGAGCAACAACACCAGGGACAACAATCCTACAGATCCACATAGAGTACCAGTGTGTGTCTGCAGAAACAGAGCTTCATTAACCGACTGGTGTGCGTCAGTTGGGGTTTGACTTTGATTTATAGCTTGTCTGTTAATGGAAACAGCAGCAGAGGGGGAGCTCCTGAAAACATGGGACACTGATCACACGGCTGGTCCTGATGCTCAATTCCCACTTTCTGTTGAAATCCGATGATTCTTTCATGGTTCTTCACACTACTTATTAAATGCAACAGCCGCTAGACTTCTGTCTGAATGGTTTGGGAACGCAAAGCGACCCAGAATTGAGGAAGAAGAAGGTACAGGGTTGGTGAAACACCTGTCATTTTAGTTTGGGAGGTTTCGTGGGTAAATTGGACCAGCCTGGTGGGCAATCTTCATTAATTGCAAGTTGCACCAGTAGGAGCAGAGTGTGAAGGTTTAACTAGCAAGGTAAAAGCACAGTTTTACTCAAAATATTGCAATGCACAAAACATTATGGGCGACATACCAGAGATCAAAAGAGGACAAATTGTTGGTGACCGCCTTGCTGGCCCATCTGTGACCAAGACAGCAAGTCTTTGTTGTGTATCAATAGCCACGGTACCCAGGGTAATGATATCCAGGATAATGTCAGCATACCACCAAGAAGGACAAACACCATCTAACAGGATTTATTGTGGACATTAGAGGAAGCCGTCTGAATGGGATGTGCGTGTGTTAACCCCGATTGTATCCAAATAACATAAAACCACGGCTGCCCAGATCACGGCAGAATTCAATGTGCACCTCAACTCTCCTGTTTCCAGCAAAACTGTCTGTCGGGAGCTCCACAGGGTCAATATACACGGCCGGGCTGCTATAGCCAAACCTTTGTTCACTCGAGCCAATGGCAAACGTCTGTTTCAATGGTGCAAGGAGCGCAAATCTTGGACTGTGGAGAATATGAAACATGTATTGTTCTCTGATGGGACCACTTTTAAGGTTTTCCCCACATCCGGGAAAGTTACTGTGTTGAGAAGCCCGAAAGAAGCATACCACCCAAGACTGTTGCATGCCCAGAGTGACGCATGGGGGTAGTTCAGTGATCGTTTGGGCTGCCATATTATGGCATTCCCTTGGCCCAATACTTTTGCTAAATGGGCTTATCACTGCAAAGGACTACCGAACCATTCTGGGGGACCTTGTGCATCCAATGGTTCAAAGCATTGCCGGTGGCCTGTATCAGGATGACAATGCACCAATACACACAGCAAGGCTGGTGAAAGATTGGTTTGATGAACATATAAGTGAAGTCGAACATCTCCCATGGCCTGCACGGTCACCAGATCTAAATATTATTGAGCCACTTTGGGGTGTTTTGGAGGAGCGAGTCAGGAAACGTTTTCCTCCACCAGCATCACGTCGTGACCTGGCCACTATCCTGCAAGAAGAACGGCTTAGAATCCCTCTGACAACTATGCAGGACTTGTATACGTCACTCCCAAGACGAATTGATGCTTTATTGGCTGCAAAAGGAGGCCTTACAACTGGGGTGCCCGCACATTGAGCTTGCAGGGTGGTAGATCCTAGGGGATCTACCGCCCCCACCCCCCAAAAAAGCACATTATTTAATAATTATCAATCTATAACACATGTGAGTTTGTCTTGCATTACTGCATTAACCAACTGTGGAATGTGTGTACGTATATACAGTATATGTAGATTTCAGTCGGGGGTTTGGTGCTACCGCGGCCTCTAGCTCCGCCTCTAATAAGAGAGACTGGGAGACTCCGTAGCTTGGTAAAGCGGCTAATGCAAAGCAAATGTAGAGTTAGTGTGTGTTTGCGTACTTAAATGCGCGTCAGTTTCCTGCCCGGTATGTGAATCAAAAGACAAACAGAAGGATGGATGCGGTCATCTTCTTCCTTTAATGGCGTGCGATTGACCCGCAATCATCTCACGATCGACCGGTCGATCGCAATCGACGTATTGGGCACCCCTGCCTTACACCATACTAATAAACTATTGTGGTCTAAAACCAGGTGTTTCAGTGGCGTTGTCCAACCACCTGTACATACGATTCAGAACCGTGATACTTGCATAAGCAACAATGGATGTTGCCGTCTGTGCATAAACTGTAATTTTGTTAAGGAATGAAAGTATATAGAGTATATAGTGTATAGTCAGAAGCTGAAAGAAGCTAAGAACAAAAAATGTTATACTGATTTTGTTCAGACATGGGTTATGTCCAGATTTGTCTGGCTTCTTGTGGTGCAGAATAATGACGCACCTTTTACTTCAATTACGTACAAAATTGGATAAAATCCAACAGGAAAACATTGTAGGCGCTCTGATAAATAATTGGATTTGTATCCCATTTTGTACCATATATTAAAGTTGGACAATTCACATCTTTTGATTGAAAAATGTCCAACATCGTTTTACATCGCTGTGAAAAAAACTCACATTTTTCTTGCTGTATCAAAGTAGGCTCAGCAATTGCAATTTGCATAACAAATTATGCATTTTCAGCTATTTCACCATTTAAATTGAGGTTAAGCCTGTTACTACAAGTTAATTGGATTTATCAAGCTTTTCCTTATGCAGTGAGCATAGATATAATATCTTGTCAGTATTTACAAATCACATGTTATAGCAGACTCACCTCCAGCCAGCACAGAGTACCGCTAAGTTTTCTGATAGTCCAGGGTGACTCTACCTGCAGGGGGACAAAGAAATAATGCTTTAACAACCCAGAAGAGATACTGCAGGAAGATACGTTTCGAGGCGAGGCGAATTAACTATAGTTTATTTCACACAGCCTTTATCTACTTTTCATTTTTTATCCCCAAACAGATATTTCATCAACAACGATTCTGGTTTCATGGATCTGCTGGTAATGTTCTATAGCTTTTAAAAGAAATTAATCAAGCAAGAGGGTCTAAACAAGGCAAGGCAGCCTAAAAGTTATACTTAGAGGGAATGGAACCGATGCCCTAGCAAACTGTGGGAAGCTTGTGGAAGGAAACCCAAAACACTGAGTTGATAAATTACTAGAGAAATCTAAATCATAATTAGACTGACGTCCGAAAATCGCAGACTTATTGTAGTAACTCTAACTGACCAGAAACAAGAGTTTGGTCTGATTTAACTTCAGACACAGAGAAAAAAAATAGGTTGTGTTTGTTCTTATTTTTGGTATAAACTGTAAATGCTGCCAAGTGGGGGCTGCCTACACACTTACGCTGCTTTCGCCCTCAGTGGAGCGAACCTCATAGCAGTACGCCAGCAGGACGTCGACGAGGCCGAGCCAAGCTTGGCGACGGGACGTCTTATCCAGCAGGTAGGAGCGGTTTGTGAATTTCCTCAGCTGCTCTTTCTCTTCGTGGCTGAATGAAACGGCTGTGGGAACAAGAAATATAATAATATATAATAATATTTTACAGTTAAAATGACTGAAAGCAGTTGATTAAGGTCTTCTGATTACTTCCATTTGTGCTTCAGGTTATTCACAACTTTCCTTTTTTTTTTTTTATTACGCTGCAAGCTCAACATTTAATGTACTTTGCAGAGTTTTTTTAATATACCCCCCCCCCCCCCAAAAAGGGATCATTTAGAAATCTAAAAATCGAAATCTCAAACATGTGTTGCACATTTGTGTTAGCGCTTCTTAGTCAGTTGTAGATCATGATGGATCCCTCTATCAACTTAGCACTTAGTGTTCTTTGCCTTCTCTTTATAAAACACGCTCAGTCTCACATCAACTCCTGATAAAATCCAACAAGGTTTTTGGCTGTAAAACTACACAATGATTAAAAGTCGCTCCGTATTTCTAAGAACATGGAGAAACAAATTTCCTCTTTAAAACAGATTGTGTGGCCCACATATATCAAGATAATGGGCTACGCTGTACTGCTCCTGTTATAACCAGCTTAATCAAAGCAGGCTTTATGCATTAAGTCTTTAAGGACCTTGTCCACATTAAGCTGGATAAATATGGGATGCTTACCGTTTTTCCAACGTCATGTTTAAGTTTGAACTGGCAAAATGAAGCTTTTCATACACGAAGCTGTGTCGGGCTAATAGCTCCAATAGCATTAGATGATCTTCAGTGTTTCTGTGTGTACGATAAAAGAAATCCTCCAGAGCACCAGGAGCTATGGTCCATGATGCCCAATCAGTAAAAGAAGTAGAATAATAATTTAGGTTTCAAATTCGTAATATATTTTGTCATTCTCAAACTGAAGCTTATCATTACTATACAGTCATAACACATACATTAGAGTGCAACTCTTCAGATTAAGGCTTACAAATAATGAAAACTGAAGATTCAGCGATGCCGTAGACAATTACACATGGTCAGAAGACAGATATTGACACCCTCCGCCACAAAGATCCTTGCAGAAGAATCTATTTCTTGACCGAGTTCTGTACCAACATCAGTATATCTACAGAAAGTAGAGTCGAAGGATAAAGGTTGGTAGAAAAAGGTGCAACGACAATAGGAATAACCGAATCCCTAAGAAAATGTATCCATATAAATATGTGGTAGGTTTAGTTTTGAATATGGCCTTACAGTAAAATCCCATGAAGTTCACATGGGAATAATCCCATGTAAAAAAAACACGTACCATATTTGAAGCTTTGTGAGTCACATGAAAATCAACACGTATACATGTGATTTGGAACATGGTAAAACAACATGTTATTCCCAAATTCCCATGCGATTCACATGTGGTCACCATTTCTGAAATGCGGATCACGTGTTTCAATTGTGAGTATCTTGCTTCTGGGTTACCTGTTCCATTCACATGCATATCAAATGTGGGAATATGTTAAGAAGCATTTTTATACTGTTCAACGTTGATCTCGCCCCATAAATGTTACATGTGGAAAAACCATGTAGCACATGTTAAGTGGTCACATTGAAAACCACTTGTATACATGTGGTTTTTGAAATGTGATTGAAGGGGTTAGGGTTCTGTGATTCCCATGGCTTCACATTGGCTTCCTACCTGTTTACGAAATTCACATGATGATTTCATTTCATGCATGTTGGTCATGTTCTCCACATGTAATCAGGTACTTTGTTCGTGTTTCACGTGAGGAAACTGTAATCAGGTCTAAGCATGTTGAAATATCAAGGATGCATGTGTATCACATTAGGAAAAATAAGACAAAACATAATAGCTTTCCAAATCCAAGCGCAAACATGTGGTTTTGCATGTGGCTTCCATCGCTTCACGTGAAGTTCATAGTGTAAAAAATATATATAAATAATCACGTTTTTGATTTTATAGTATTTGTCTGATTGAGTCTGTGGCTAAAATAAAAAAAAAGTTACACAAAATGAAACCCATAATCAAGCCAATTACAACTCCGGCAGGCCCTGATTTAGCTTTCACGGGTGACGGGGACTCCAGAAATCTTTTCAGGGATATTCCAGAGCCGCTGAGATTCTCTGTGTGTGAATCGAGGCGGTACAGAAAGTCCCAAAGGGAGATCTTTACACCTTCCCCATGATTACTTTTTTTTTTGTTTGTTTACCTGTGAATGCTTTGTTTCAAACATGCTGCATCAGAACAGCACAAGTTAAACGTGAGCAAATATAAAGAGAAATTTCATAGCGCTGACGTTTCAGAATGTTTTTTTGTGACACCCGTTACAAAAACAAGTGGAGCTGCAAGTCGTTTTCACGCGTTAACAGTTTACGGGTCTAAATCGTGCGTCTTTGTCTGCCACGTTCCGTCAGGTTACTAAAAATCGCACAAATTCTCACGAGCCAAACTGGCAGTCAGCCAATAAAATCTTACTGCTCCAGCAGCTGATGACGTTTTGTTTTTTGTTTTTTTGCAGTGGCGCAGGAGAATTAAATAAAATAAGTAGGTCTTGACTTCTGAGCCGCCATTTCTGTATGTGACGGTGTTAGAAGCCAAACGTGTCTAGCTATCTTAAAGTTCATTAACTGGTTCCTTTTGAAAGAGCCATCTGCTTAATGGGGATCTGCGGCAGGCCTAATGGGCCGACGCAAACAGACTTCAATCCCATTTAAGCAATCTGCGTCGTTTAGCGCTAAAAGCCAGGCTGAAGATCTGCAGAAACTGGATTTTTCTTCCCCCCTCCCTCCCTCCCAGCACTATATGAAACAGCTGAAAGCAATTCATCCCTCTGCGTGAGGATTTTAAAAAAACAACAACAACAAAACGAGTCCTGGCTCTCCTGTCCCTGATGTGACTAGTGTGTGCTGGCTAAAGCAAACGGACAAACACACACGCACACACTCAATTATCTCTGGCTGCACTGGGAACTTGGCTCTGCTGCAAAGGAGATTCCTGCTGCATTACGTCAGCTCTCTGCGGACGCTACCTGTGACTCGCCTCTGTGAGGCTGCAGGGGGAGAGCGCAGACGAAAAACGCTGCATCCAGGAGCGTATTTGCCGCCCACACGCACGTTGATTTTGGGCTCGAGGTGCAGGAAGTGACCGGGCGAGATCCTTAAACCCAGACGCAAATACCAGAATACGTAGAAAGTTTAAGAGCTGAAATTATACTATGCCTTGCAAAAGTATTCACACCCTTTAAACCATCGCAACCACAGAGCAATTTGTTTTGTTTGTAGTTTACGTTACAGAGTAATTAATGAGTACGTGTGAACTTAAGGGGAAAAAGCTAAAAACGTTTCCGCTTGTGACCCCCAACAATAAGACGAGTGACTGGTGAACAACTAGTGGTGACCTGGCGACACCCTAAAAACACATGTATTACTTTCTATTCAATTAATGGGAAATATTAAAATGTAAATTATTTTTGTTTCATCATAGAAAGGTCATATTAAATAATTTAAAAAGACCTTTAATAGTATGTGCGTGTAGCTCATCATACAGTTACCCCATCCCCATTTACAGGAGTGCTTATATCAGAGATTTTTAAAAAGCACCCATTCCGATAAGGGGCCGATATAATACCCAATATCAAAATTGCATCAGCACATAACTGAAAAGACAAATTTTTCATACGACTATAAAATGTATAAAACTTACAGCCAGAGCTCCAGTGGAGAAGTCTGGATCGCTGTAAATCTATGATCTGTATCTAAGGGTTTGACGGTAGAGAAAACGCCAAATACTTGAAGTTTTAATAAAACGTTTGACAAATACTCACCTAGGAAGGCTAAATATAACAGCCCGCCCAACTTTTCAGATCCTACATAATATGCATCTGTTACTTTCTATGTTTTGTCGGTCAATTACATAAATACTTAAACCACCAGAGAGTTTGGAGTTTGCAAACTGGGAGAAGTTTAAGGGTTGTCCAAAGTTTTGCATGCAATATTTACACGCAAGAACAAATCTCCTGCATCAACTTTTCCACTAAAACGCTCAGCAACAACTCATCAAAACCTAATATTCAAATTCACGGAGCAGCAATATGAGGCGGAGGAATTTTCTATTAACTCCCCGGAGCTGATATTACTCACCGCTGGGGTCGTTCATCATCACCGTGGGGCCTGTCAATTCTATTGGGCGTTAGCGTGAAGCGTTTGGGGAGCAGAATGATTGGAAATTAATTTCTGACCCAATTCCTCCAGTTAGAACGGCAGCCTGGCTCGCCGCTGCTCTCCTCGGGTCCAGATGGCTTTGATGGCATGCAGCAAGAAATATGCTTCGAAATGCTGCTGAGAGTTGGAACGTGCTCCAGGAACGACTCTTCTGAGCCAGAGGTCAAAATGTGGCTTGATCTGGGCGTGTGATCGGGTCCGGGATCAAATCAAAGACGGGGATGAGGGGAATCAAACCAGAAACATGGGGCCTCCGTGTCAACCAGATGGCGGGCCAAGCTGGTCGGGGATCAGATTTCTACACACATCCAAAAGGAGAGTGGAGAAGCCACAAAGAGCCGGAGCTGTCAGGACCACTTATACCAGATCGGTGGGTAAATACAGACCCCCCCCCC
>JAVLVB010000211.1:2455336-2503189 GCA_032876305.1 Orestias chungarensis | reverse complement strand
TTATTCCTCTGCAATTGAAATATATAGCTAACTATTAAAATCATGAGCGCTCCATTTAAGGCTTGATGGGAAGCCGCTTAAACCCTCTGACTGACGCCATCCTTCATACTCAGCCTAGACTAATGCTATCCGTCTTGTCAATCAAGCCATTAAGTTTAATTTGGCCCATTTATCCACGACCACGCCGCTGACTGAGCAGCTCCGTCTCAAAACGCGGAGTGATGAACAGGAGCTGAGTTGTTAATGGGGGGGGGGGGCTTGGAGAAAAACACGCCCAAATGCACTTCCTCGGGGAAGTAACCCAATCTGTGTCATCTAAATCCTCTGTTAATCCGTCTACACTGGAGCACCGCGCTTCTGCTGTGGCTGTGAGCAACAGCGGCAGCTTACAACGGCGGATGAGCGAGAATTAGCAGCCGGTTAGAAGAAACCGGATGGCGCAATTAAAAACAAAGTTCCGAAGTCAAACTAAGCTGCGATTACAAAAGCATGGAAAAAAACAAACCAAGAGGTGCTGAATTAAAAGCGGAGCCAAGATGGTGGGGAGGTGAATCGCACTCCAGCGCCGCTCTCTCTGCACCTCGATCATGTTTAAATTGGCCAAGAGGCAGAGCAGAGATGTAGTGATTAGAAGCAGGTCCAAGTTCACTCCCTTCGCAGTGGTCAAGTGTCTTTTCTGCTAAGGAGCCCCAAGGCGCTCCAACAAATGAACTGATGTCTCAGTCAGGATGGATGGGGTGCAGCGAGTATTTAGAGGGAAGGTGGGGGGGGGGGGTAGTCTTGGAAACAGAAAAGCAGAAAGATCAAAGGTCATTTCTCTCCAACCGTCGCTCTGAGCTAGACGACAAAGCCATAACAATAAATATCACACACTAATGAGAAAGGCTTTATATAGAAGTTCCATAAACAGAAAAATGAGGAGCAGATGATAATTAGATGGAGGGCTGCAACTAACGATTATTTTCATATTCGATTGAATTGTCGATTATTTCTACAATTAATTGCCTTTTTATCAATTTTTCATTCAGAAATGGAAAAGTCAAGAAAAATTGTGCCGGTAACTGCAACTTAACTTTGTTTAAAGCAACAAATGAGCTCAACGGTGTAAAATATTTCATCATTGTTAGGCATAAAACACAAAATACCAATCAACCAGTAGATTTTGCAGCATATTAGCAAAACTCAGGCCTTATTGTGCTCTTCATTCAAATTCACATTTTATTAGTGCCTTGTTCCACACGCATTATTTCAGTGTTGTTTATTTCTGCAGAAGACACAAAAATAAATAAATAAATAAATAGGTACAGATGAAAAGTAACAAAGTTGTGGACACATCTGCAATATTATATTAATATCGACTTAATTCATTAACATTATTATAAACAGTATTTAAGGCGTTTATTTTTCTATTACCGGTTATTTTACCGCGCAGTTTCTTCCTCTCCCACTTCAACTCAAGACAGGTTTTCGTCTCAGATGGTCACTTAGAAAAGTCTTTCGGAAACTTTCGTGCTCCGCCATCTTGCTGAGGGCAAATGTGTTTGTGTCGCCTGAACAAGGTGAACGATTGACTGATTTCTTCTTCTGCTGCTCCACTGGTAGATCACAGCGACAAGTAGCTCGTTACTGCCACGTAATGACCGGAGATTTAACACATTGTGTTAAAAATAGACCGCTTACGGTTAAACAGGATTATAAAGCAACTTATCGATGACTAAATTAGTTGTCAACTACTTTTATAACTGATTTTAATCCATTAATTTGATTGGTTGTTTCAGCTCTAATTGGATGTGGCTTAAGTAGAGTCAACCAATGTTAGACTGACACCGACGGTGCAGAAGCAGCATCAGCATGGCTAATATTGAGCAGCATGGCACTCATGAAATGTATTTCTTTAAATCAGTTCGAAAGAAAAGAGTAAAGAAACAGCGGCTGACATCATTGACAAGAAGGGCTCAAAATGTTCAGTCCTGTGGTGATTTTTGGTTGTTATTTTCAGACAAAGAGAAAAAAAAAAACATAGCATGCTGAGCCCAGGTTCCCCCTTAAAAAATAAGTGATAATCAACAATAAAACTTTACAAACCAGGACCCCCGAAAACAAAACACTGTACAGCAGCAGCAGGTTTCTGCAAACTTGTATTTTATTGACTGTTTTATAGACTTTGCATCAGCAACAGAATAGGTTTGTTTTCATCTTGTTCCCCTCTTCTAGCTCTCTACTTGAATTTCCCAGATGAAGACCAGAAACAGCTCATTTCTGTTGAATTTTATTCTGTTCCATCAAAAGTTGCAAGATCCAGGAAATTCCAAACTACCCTTTGTTAGATCGCTCTTGTTTTTCCTCTTTATTTACGATAGCCACTAAATGAATAGCTAGGTAGGGCTGTAGTTTTAAAAAAAACATTTTAAAATATCCTGTTCAGTTTCCAGTTATCCAGCGAATTTTAAGTAGATAGAAGACAAAACTAACTTTTAGTAAGATAGCTTGTCTATTTTCATTTATTAAGTATTGACAAAGGCAGAATTTCCATTTGATTTTTCACTTGTTTTCTATTTTTTTATTATTTTTTTAAATGCAAAAAATCTGCAAAAAAATCTGTCTTTTCTTTTTTTAAATACTCAAGTATCACCGCTGAAAAGAGTCCTATACAGTAGCTTGCTATTTTTCTTGTACTCTCCTGTAATGCTTGGAAATCCTACTTTAAAATACATCTCTCAAAAGTCTCTCTCCAAAGGAAAGATCATGTGACCTCCACTATTAAAAACATGTAATCTGCCCTAATGGAGCTTCAAAAGGTTCTTGCATTTTCAGAGATCAATTTTTAAAGCAAAAATAAATACATGGGACAGAAGCGTTAAGTACACTGTATAGATTACTTTCACACAGAATTCCACATGGAGGGCTAGGAGATGTTAAAATTGCGACACAAACTGCCATGGTGGCGCACATCCCCCTTTGATGCTGCTGATATGAAGGTTTGAAGGGCCGTGTGCTTAGAGAATCCGGGCTGACAATGTAAAAAAAGAACACTAGTTTTCCTCGGGCCAAAGTAAACGCTTGTGAACTCAACGTCCAACTGAAATAGCTTGAAATAAAGCATAAAACTTTCATATCGTGCCTGATAAAATGTCATCTGTTCAAATGGAAGACAAAACACTTCCCTCTAGATTTTATTTTAGGATCAGTTTGCTACTATTAAACCCGTTAACTGAACTCCTTTAGCGTCAATTACATGCAAGGAAAAAAAACAATTATCAAACAAACTGACAGTCAGTGAAAAAGCAGAACCTTGAAGCCTGAGAAATAGTTTTTTTTCCAGAGATGAGAAGTCCGAAGCTATGGACTCACCGGATTCCCCATCCTGCCCCACGGAAGGACTCAGCTTATACCACCAGGGTGTAAACCTCTGCAGACGATTTATCTCGCCGTCTTCAAACAAATCAGCTCTGAAACAACAGGGATTTTATCAGCAACAATAGTCTCCAATTTTATTTACTATAGTTACGTTTAATTTTTTTGTGGGCTTTTCTTTTTCTGAATCAGTTAGTTTTTAAGGGTGGGTTCTCAAGTTTTTCTTAGTTATTCATTTATTATTCTTTGAATTCGAATTTAGCTTTTAGTGGACATAGTAGTGATTGTGATTTTAGTTTTTTTGCATACGTTTTCCATCGTGTTTTTCCACATCATTTGTAGTTTCAGTGTTTAAAGAGGTCGGTGCATTTTATCTCTGTGATTATCTGTACTCTACTACTAGGTAATAAACACTGAACACGAAAAAAACAATGTTTTTCCATCACGGTTAAAAAGCCAATTACCCTCAAACAGAGTAAAAGTCCAAAAGATGGTGTCCTAAACTTTGAAATGTGTGCCATACTGCTGCAGTTCAAAATAGTCCATTGACAAAGTACACTTGCTTTTATCTCTCCTGATGTCACTTAAAGAAATCCAATATTGAACTCCAGAGGGAAATTTAAAAAAAAAAAAAATCAACTTTGAATCAGTTAGCGGTTGCAAGGGTAATGAATAAGTTTGAAATCAAAGCATAATATATCTATAATTTCAGTATGTTTTGGTTAGTTTTATAAGCGCATGAAATACACTGTAAAAACATAAAACCATACCAGTAATTTTGACATTTATGTTTGTGAAGTTAAAGAGCTGAAACTTATTGAGCTACCTAATGCTGTGTTCTACCAGTGGAGCAGTAGAAGAAGAAATCAGTCAATCGTTAGCCTTGTTCTGCAATCACATGGCTCAGGCGGCATAAACACATTTGCCCTGTGGAAGATGGCGGAGCACGAAGTGAACGTCTGGGACGAATGCATATAGGAGTTTAAGTGGGAGAGAAGAGCCAGCCTGGAAAAATAACCGATAGCTAAGAAGAAAATCAACAAGCTAAATAACTGGTAATAAATTCATTTAATATTCATTTAGGATTGCAGGTATGCGGAAAAAAATAAGCAACAATAAACGAATAAACGTGAAACAAGATGTTCACCCCCCCAGAAATGTCTACCACTTACAAAACTGTTCTAAACATGCTTATTTGCAAAAAGAATAATGTCCAACTAAGTCAGCGTCCTGCTGAACATTCAGAATAAAGATCAAATAAAATATGACCTTAAATGTAGGGCATAATAAGGGCTGAGAGTTTTGTTAATACGCTGCTAACTCTATTGGTTGCATGGAATAATACCTCAGTTTTGAACAAATATTTTACACTGTTGAGCTCATTTGTTCCTTTAAACAAAATTAAATAAATTACAGTGAACGGCACAAGTCTCTCTTTTTTCCCCTTTTTCTTAATCAAAATACGTTAATAGCTCATATGGGAAGGTAAATGCTAAATAAATTAATAATAAAAAGCAATTAATCGATGAATCGTAAACCTAATGGACAGATTAATCGATGATGAAAATAATCGTTAGTTGCAGCCCTTGTTAAGTTTCTTGTGCAAATATCTTAATACTCTTGAAAAAAAGACAAAAATGTATATTTTCAGAAAGACGGCATTTTGTAAGTCAATGATTCTTGAATATTGATGAAAATAACTAGCTACGTTGGCAGCCTTCAAAGAAAACAAGATTAAATACATAGCAAACAAGTATAGATATGGAAATGGAGCTCGTAATTTTATTCATTATTCCAGAATTATTGGCTACATCTTGTAGTTACTTGTAGGTTTGTTTTGTCTTATTTTAGGTGCACTAAGAAATGTGCACTTGGAAATAGACAAAAATATCAATAACATTTTTTTTATTTTTCCAATTAGTTATAGTTTTTCCCCTATTATCATGTTGATTTATATCCGATAATAAAATTGATTTTTCAATTTAAGTTTTTGTTATTTTGGTAAAAAGAAAATATATATTTAATATTACAAAAGTATCGTCAAGGCAAAATGCCAGTGCGTCATCTCACGACAGCTAAAGCTTGCACTGGACGCCAGAGAAATGTTCAGGTACACAGAGCATGAAGCATGCATGAAGAGTGGAAGGAAACGAAAGGGGAAAACATAAAATATCATTACATGCAATATTTACCTATTTTAGGACTTTGTAATATTGTGCACCCCTAATAAGAATTGTCTATTATTGGCCTTAAAGCGTTTTTAACTTACAAGTAATGGTCAGAAGAGAAAGCTGATGCCTCCGTCTCCAGCCGAGCGCGACGTCTCTCGGGTGCTGATGTTCCCTCCGGGTTCTCCACGTCGATCACGTCACTGAGTTCCTCCTTAAAGTTATTAAGAGTGAAGGAAAAGTACTTCTACAAAGCCCATCAAATGTCACATTTTTTATTGTTCTTCTCCAAGGGACTGACCTGCAATCGCAAAAATACTCCGGACCTTTGATTGCCAAAGCCATATTTCTGCAGGGCCCCCAGCTCCTCCTCGGACCGATCCGTGTAAACCTCCTGTTGGAGCTGCCAGTCAAACTCCTCTTCATCCTCCTCCTCTTCGCCCTCTCCTGCCATTTCACTGCCTTCTTCAAGAGATCAAGAAGTCAAGTTCAATCCCTCAAGTTACAAGACTTTGCCACGGCATTTGTCTCGATTTCAACCGCGCCTTCTAGGAACGCACAGCAAGCCTCGCAGGAGCGAAACTGTGTTATTTTAACTCACCAGGGCTCACGTCCTCCACCAGAGGTTTCGCCGATCGGCGGCCTTTAGGTGCGAGGAGACTTGTGAGCATCTGAAGCCCTTCGAAGTGCTCCCCTGGTTTTTCCTTGGGGACTTTAAGTGTGAAAACACCTGCAGCAACAGAACATGGGGAATTAACAGGACTACAGAATCCATGTGAAATATAAGATCAAAACATTCAGCACATGTAAAACACATTTTGTGCAAGACTGTTGTCTAATTAAAAATCAGATAAACTCTTCTTTCAGTTTTAGTAAAAGCAGGAAAAATCCCATGTATAAATGTGTATCATTGCGTGCTTCACATGTAAATGGATCATGGAAGACGTGGAATAATAAAAAAAAAAAGTAAAATGCTGATCCCCTGCAGAGAAAGTAACCCAAAAGTCAGAAACGGGAAGCCACTAGTGAATTTCAACGGAAACATGTGAAATGCATGGTAATCAAATGTGACCATGTTCCAAAGCGTCTTTTACACATGTCGTTTTTCACGTGACTAAACATCCCTTTAAATTTTGATCGATGCTTTTCACGTTGGATTCACATATCAAAAGTACTGGATTTTTCTGACATGGTGCATGTCTTGGTCCCATGGTCTTCAAAGAACAGG
The DNA here is from genome assembly GCA_032876305.1 of Orestias chungarensis. Taxonomy (NCBI): domain Eukaryota; kingdom Metazoa; phylum Chordata; class Actinopteri; order Cyprinodontiformes; family Cyprinodontidae; genus Orestias; species Orestias chungarensis. Next base: position 2,496,439 of record JAVLVB010000211.1, on the reverse strand, counting down.
GCTGTACGCTGACTTTAAAAAAAAAATGTTTAGCTTATAGCACTGGTGCTAAAGAAGCTGCTATTTTTAATTTTTTTCAATGATGCGAACATGAACCATCTCACACTCCGCCTCGGAGACCCGCAGTTTGCTAAGCCGGCTGCAACGCAACGCTAACGCAGAGTGCGAGTCGGTTTGCCGCCCAGTAACGGAATCAAAAGACAAACGGAACGACGGATGCGACCATCTGATTCCTTGAATGCCGTGCGATCTACGTTCACTCCTCTTGCGATTGCTGGACTACAAACGCTATGTAGCGTAGCATAGTGACGTGACATGGCTTTGCTGCTCCTAGTAGGAAAAAAAAAACTGCTTGCAAAGCTGTTGCACAAGTGCTAATTGGGAAAAAAAAAAAAAGAAAAAAAAAAAGTACCACACAGACAAATTTTTTCATAACAACCCTGGAGGAACTTCCTGGGCAATTCAATGTATGCTGGTCCACCACCTACTGTATGACAATATATTAAAAACAAGTGCCTACACATTTGGTTTCCACTTTTAGGCTAGCATTTTTATATGTTAGTTAAAAAAATCCATGTATCCTACAGAGTGCTAACTCCCCTTTAAAGCACACTGGCTGCTTTGAAGAAGACTGCGGATATGGCTAAAACGCTTACACATGACTAATGAGTTAAACAATTTAGCCACGCCACACAGATAAACTAATGGGCGCCTAAAGACCTCATAAAATTTCAATGCACCCGAGTGTTGCCGGTTAAACCGCCGAGCAAGGGAAGGTGACTAATTGCTTGAGAATGGAGAGCCTTTGAAGAGGGAACTTAATGATTGCTCATTAGACGTCTAAACAAGGACACTCATTAACTGACGCTTTATTAGCAAACATTACAGGCTCGCAGCGACAGTTAGCTCGCCACCGATATGCTGACGATCGGGTAAAACAGGTGTCACGATACAATAAAAAAAAAGAAAGGAAAAAAAGGGCCGACGTCGCTTTACGGATGTCATTAGAATTGATCGTGTGAAACTGACATTCAAATACAGACCATAGAAAAGAAGCAGATACCACAGACGCCCTCCTGGCAGTAATAATTGGGACATTGCAGAAGATTCCTGGCCTTTAAATGACTGGAATAACATGATCAGTTAAGCCAATTCAGAATGGCTGATTTGACCTGAGCAAGAGCTAAAGACGCCCCCGAGGATCAATCATTAAAAGCTGCTACAGACCCGTCCTAGAGTCTTGTTGGACTGTAACTAATATCAACCACAGTGGTCAAACACAAGATCTGAGCTGTCTGCTTTTCTTAACTCTGTGCCTAGCGCACTAATGTAAGAAGATCAGTACCAGTCACGCGTCTTTATCTACTGGCTACAACCAAACGTGTGATTCACAAAGCAAATAGCTGTAATGAAATTCCTGTGTAAGCACTGGTGAGCAGTTTAGCACAATTTCAACTGTTTCCACAGATGGTGGCAGATTTACTTATTACAGACTTTTGATATGTTTTGCCTAAATAAATAAAAAATGCAAAAAAACAAAGTACTTATATAATGAAGTCCGAAATGTAAGCTTTTGCTTCTAAATCACTGAAGCGATGCGGATGATTTCAATCCAGTTTCTGACTGTGGAAGATTGCGGATTGATCTAACCTCGGCCAGTTTGTCAAGTCAAAGGAAGTTAAAAGAATGTTTTTGGGTAAAGCAGCACGTGACAAACTCAAGGGTTCAAGACTACCTTCACACAGCAGGCAAATGTGAGCCATGTCCAACTTTATGTAACGACCCAACGCGGATCCCTTCTTCCAAAAAAAAAAATAATAATAATAATAATAATAATCAAGCCAGACGTGATAAAACTGGAAGTAACCAATGTCTGAAGCAACCAGAGCAGAGTTTTACTTTCTTTTTTCCAAGCTTTTTTCTGTTCTTGTGAAGATACATTCGCCTCGCATTAGTCAACGACTTCACAGCTGATTCCGCACACGGCGGCGTCCGTTGTCACCTCCGTAAACGTTTAGCGCTTTGTGTTCTCAGGTGTTCCCACAGAGGTCTGACAGCAATCGGGTTTATTTCGTTGTTTTATTTTTTCGAAAACACTGCCCTCATAGTGATGCATGGAGGTGGGAGTTTCATGTTTTGCTTTTTAACTAGTTGATCTCATGACACTGAATAGAAACTGAACTCAGATATAGAAACCGTAGAGAAAATGTAGATTACAGATTGAGATCTTAGGATCTATATAAGGATCAGAAGACAATGCAGTGCTGTACCCTATCCCTGCTGGAGCAGAGATTTTAAAGAGATCAACTATTTGCATATAGTTTTATGTCTGAAATGTTTCATTTCAATAACAACTAACCTTTATCGATGTCAAATGTAGCCTTTTCTCTTCCATCTTCAACAATTCGTCCAGGGAGACTTAATCTAACAATAAAAAAATTAAACAACACTGGGTTAATGCCAAAAAAAACAAACTAAAAGTTATATTTAGTGGGAGTACATCAAGTAACTCACCTAAGGAAGTAGGGCTTCGCATAGAACTTGAAATCCGTCCCATCGATGTACAGATCAAACTCAGATGTTCTGGTGTAAGGAACTCGCATGCAGATGGTCAGGTGATCTGGATCCTGGCTCAGGTCAAATGCGGGAGTGATCATGGTGAATAATAACGCAACAGAGACCTGCAGCGTGAGCAGAGAAGAGTCACAGCAGCCGGCCGACCATAGCACGCCCCCTGGTGGAGGACCCTGTCGTTGATAATGTGGCACACACGTGCCTGACACTGAACAGAACTGACGCAGGAATGGTTGGTTTTTATGGGGAAACTGCAACGTCCCCACTAATTATGTAGGTATAATTGGACTTAAAGCAACACATTTTCTACTCGTTGAAAGCTCAGTTATATCATTGCTAAAATATATGGTTAACTTGGCGCGAATGATGCTGAAGGCTTTAAATTAAGTTTTTAACGTTGAACATCTGTGATTAAACATGTGGTGTAAGCCGAAAAACAATATAGACCGCCAACATCGCAAATGTCTGCGCGTTTGACCAGGAAACGAAACACGGAGCTGCGGACACGAGAGTCGCGTTAGTTCCGATGTTTTTGTAACGGAGTTCTGTACGCGGCTAGCTAGCAAGTGGCCAGGAAGCTAACTCGCGACGCGAGTCCTCGTGCCTCTCAGTGCTGCGGCGGTAGCGACTAAAGACGACTTCCTGTTCAGGTTAACGCGGACAGGAGAACTGTTTCACTCCGTCTTTAAGATCATTTAGGATTTAAATTGAGCAGAAAACTCACCCCAAACAGTCTGGACTATCCTAGAACCCGCTCACTCCTGTTAAACCCGGCGGCCATGTTTTACCGTAATGTACAATGTAGAAGGGCACGGGGGAAAAACCAAGAAGGAGCATTTTCCCAGGAACACTGTTTAATCTGAGTGTTTTGAAATAAGTATTGCACATAATCTAAAGATTGATAGAACAATTGGAAAATAGGATGACTTTCTTATACTTAAGCCCATTGGGGAAATCTGTTTGTTGATACTTATCAAAGCAAAATTGTCTCACATTTTGAAGACTTGAGTTGAAATTTCCCATTTCTGACGTAAATACAGGAAAATATATAGGAAAAACTATGTATTTTAGATTTTTTTTTGCGAGTTTTGTGAGTTTAGATGAATACAAACAAATGTAAAAGAAAGATGAATGAGTTTTAGTTTAGTGCCTTTCTTAATTTATCATAAAATATAAACATTAGCTAACAAAACACAGTTATTATTAAGTCCTAGGTTTTTGATTTTTTTTCGTGTCTTCTAGAAGAAAAATGGTAAGATGTTCGAGAGTCAACGGAAGTTAGTCATAATGTGTCAGAAAAACATTTGTATGTTTTGTTTTCACATATATTTGTATGTTGAAATCCTGTTAAAGGGAGAAACTTTCTGGTTAAACAATGAGGGTTGTAACACTAAATCTGCAATGCCTTGCAAATCAAAAAGATTAAATGTCATAGGCCCCTCATTTTTAAGAAGTCTTTATCTTTCCAAGGAATAAATTTATTTTTAAAGGTTTTTAAGAAAACAAAAAAAAAACCTCCTCTCTTTAAAACATATAACACTTCAACAACTAAAAAAACTGCCGTCATTGATGAGAGGAATTCAATTATTTTATTGACATTTGCATCAAAGTTACTTGTTTTAACACTTTTGGCATCAAAGTCTTAGATTTTACGGATTGAGCATCTTGATATAGAGAGAAACTTTCTCCTGCTTCCGCTCCACAATTCATTTTCTTGGTCTGGCAGTTCAATTCTTCCCTACAATAGACTGGAGTTAACTGTATTGTGATTCCTTGTCAGCCAATGACTGAGCCTTTCTTTTTTTACACCCTGAATTGGCCTATTTAAAGAACATAGAGCGCACCAAAGGATCAGCAGCCTTTTCACCTTTTGTCCTTTCACCTTTTTAAAACACCTTTGGCCTTTTTATGCCAATTTTATAATTGGCACAACACAACATCTAGAGGCACCACTTCCTCTTTGCCACATTTAACAAGATAGCGTCTTAAATGGAATTTTATTTACCATAGCTGAGTCTTTATTTACATCAAATAGCTTCCCTGTACTTGCTCCCCACACCATGATACTGCCACCACCATGTTTCTTGATAGAGAACAGCAAAATGCCGCAAAAGATACCCTCTGTGTCCTTTTTCCATATCACAAATATTTTGCAGAAGAGCTTTATGCTTGTGTAGCAGTCATCTGTTTTCCAAGAGAGTGAACAAAACAGCTGTCCAGGTTGTCGCTATACTGGAACCCTGACTCCTCTGATTTGGTTCACTGGAGCGCAGGTTAACTTGGGTGTACCATTATTCCCAGCTCTGAGTCCTGCCGTCTAAGGTACATTAAATGCACCATAAACAAACAGGCAGCGCTATGGTGGAATAATCAAAGCATGTGCATGTTTCAAAACGGTCCAGTCAAAGTACGGACATAAATCCAACTGAGAATCTGTGGCACAACTTAAAACACTGTTAAGAGATTATTTTTTACTTCATTCTGACTGTGTTTAAACCATTTTGCAAAAATGAACAGGGGAAATTTTAGTCTAGATTTGCAATACAAGAAGAGAGATTTATTCTTAACAGACTCGAAACTGTTGGCGCTTCTACAATTTTTTGTATTAAATCTAGAAAACCGCTAATAAAAAACAACAACCTTATGTCTGAAACTGTAACGCTGCTGCTGACCCAGGCAGCATGTACATATGGGCCCCGCCTGGGATGTGCTCGGGCTGGATCTGGGCTCAAACTGGGATCTTTGGATGGGTCCCACTGGAGAGAGGGTGGCTAAGTAGGCTAACATAAATCCGGTCCACCCTCATCTGCTGTTTGTAATAAATAAAAACACAAATATTTGTTGACCCAGCATCACATCGAACTTGTAAACAAGTTGTCTTGACTCGCTTTTTGAAGCAAAGAAACATAAAATAATGTACTGTATCTTGAAATCATTATTTCAGTCAATTTAATGAATGTGTAAGGAATTCTGCTTTAAGGAACAATTTCTGTATATTTTCCCACTTCTAATAAACTAACGACACCTTTAATGAATTATTGACTGTAATTTGGGCACTCTTTTCTCTCCACACCTCTGGTCCCCACCATGGACAAACGTCGGCTGGGGTGGAACGGTATTGGAACGCGCCGTGCACCCGTCATTACGGTAAAGCCGCTAAAGCCCCGCCCTCCCTCGTCCGAGCCTGGGTGGACGCGGAGAAAAGCCGCTCTCTCCCATCAGCGTCCACTGAAAAGTGCGAGCCGGGAGCGAGAACAAGATGAGGAGCCGCGCCGCGGTCCGCCCGCCGCAGACATGACCGCAGCAAGTCGCGCTCACCATGCGGCTGCGCGGGAAACTGGCCGTGATCGCCGCGGCTTTCGGAGTTTTTCTACTTCTCTACTTGTTGGGGGGGAGCGGCGGCGCGGGCGACCCGCCGCCAGAGCGACTCGGACAGGATCGGGAGTCGGAGCCGAACGGCGGATCCTCCGCGTCGATCTCAAGCTATCCGGGGAGCGACGCCGCGGCGAGGCGGGCCGGGAAATCCGCCGCTGGAGGCGGAGAGGGCAAAGCGGGGAGGAGAGGGGGCAGCGAGGAGGAGGAGAGGTACGGCAGAAGTTCCTGTCTCTCTGTCCAGCAGACAGACTTGTCTTCTACTTACTTTGCATCATACTTTAGCCTGATGATTTTGTTGTGGTGCACATAATATTAATATAGATCATCTGAAATGTTCCTCAGGGACGAAGCGCGTCTGCTAAGGTTTGATCAAATCTAATGCTGTGAATTAGACTGAAAGCATGGATTACATGTATGGTGGTGTCAGCTGCATGGCAATAAATCCTCCTTCTGTCACCTTTGAACCCCTGTTCTGTGGCATGTAGGCCATCTTCCCTGCCCCTCTGGTGGTTCCATTGATTTTAAAGCTGCAAATGTGACCTTGAGAGGCAATTTAAAGATGTGCACAAAGTGTGAAATGTTAACAGAAACTGCACATGAAGGAAGCCCAATCCTGTTGAGGTGGAGAGGGCGGAGACGCTTAAACCAAAATCATCTGTTTTACTTTAGAGTTTCAGACAATCTGATCAGGACCTCATTCATTTATTTATGTTTATTTCAACCAAGACGGGAACGTCACTTTCGCTCTCCTCCACAGCATGGACCCAGCTTTCTATGTGGCAGAGCCTTGTGTGTTTTTAACCTTCAGCCTGACTGCCAGAGCGTGACAGCGACACCGAGGACGACACCCTCCCTGTAATAAGTATGCAGACCGGAGACTCCAGACGCCGCCCCGGGGCAGATAAGGATCCATCCAGGCGTTGCGCTGAGGAAAAAGACCTCTGCGTCCTTGCGGAAGGCGTGCTGCCGTGCGTGTGCTCGGCGCAGACAAGGGAGACGGGGTGAGCCGGGGTCAACGACGGTGGCCGCTTGGAGAAATAAAGGACCAAGCAGGGGTGAGGGACGTTTCGGGACGACTGCTCAGATCAGAGTTGCGCATCCCTCTCGGTTGCACGAGCGAGAAGGAGAGAAGAGGTGTTTTCGAGAAGCCCAGTTTAGATGCCTGGATGGGATTGTTCAGGATCCGCTCATTTCCTGTGCTGTTGGTCTCAAATCAGAGCTGCGCGCAGGTCTCCCTGCAAGACGCGCCTGATGCACAAACACTCACTAAGTTTTAATCTTCTAACTTTCCTCTCGACACATCACATCACTTCCTCTGGCCTAAAATAGACTGGGGGGGGGGGGACTAGTTGCCCTCCACATTATAAACTTTTAACACAGTTTTGGTCAAAGTGCACAGATTTTCTTTGTGTTTACCTGTTACTGCAAGCGACAACAGACGGGTTTTTAAAAAAGTCATTCAAATCATGTGGGCCTTTCTCAACGTGCCACTTTTTGATGGTATTGCACGTAAAATCCCTATGAAATACGTTCATGTTTATGTTTGTAATGGGACAAACATTTGGGAAGAGAGGGGCGTCGCTGTGGGAGAACGTTGGAACATCTGGGCAAGTCTCTTGGATGATCCATTTTTTCTAGTATGTGACATTGAGATGTGCCTACTGGCCTTAAAGTAATTAGGTTGACTGGCTGGTCACCGATAAAGGACTGGTCCAGCTAAATCTGGGATGACCAGATGGCCCTGAGAAGTCGTGTCTTGCGGTTGTGTTCGTGGTGTGTAGGAAACGTCTTTGCTGTAGTTATGGTACCTGCAGTGTTTATTTTCAATATGACTGCATCGGTCGCTGACATTAGGAAAATGTGTTGACGCGCTTCTTTAACACACCACGTCATTTCCCTGAAGTCTGCGGGTATTTCAACATCGCAGCTTGAGGTCAGGGTGTGACCCGGGCCAATGAGACGCCATCATAGAGTTTTTCTTGAGATTTCCCCATTTCAAAATTGCGCTTTTGTCTTGCTGAGCAACTCGGTGGATCTAAATTGCCTGGGTCCTGTGGTTGCAATCGTAATAATGCAAGGTCCCAAGCATTCAGGACAGCTTTTATGTGTCTCTTGTTTGGTGTTAGAAAAACACAAACTTCCTCCTGGAAGCCCTCGATTCACCCCGGCCTTTGGGACCCGGGAGGTCGTCGTCTCTCCCGCGCACGTGCCTCCGCAGGATTAGTTTACGGTTGATGTTTTGTGTTGAAACAAATCTCCTGGCCTGTCGCTTCAAATATAGTTAAGCAGCGTTCCCGGCAGTAAAGAAGCCACTCTCTGACGGCGGCATTATGCAGAGCCATAAAGATGTCATCTTGCATGACTGAGGGCTCTCCCTGCTCCGGGTGTCTGGAGATCCCGCTGCCTGCCTGAGTAACCCGAGGCGTTCTTTAACGTCTCATCGGAGTAAGTTCGGCGTATCTGTGGATTCATTAACGGTCTCGAGGCCAGAAGATGAAGCGAACTGAGCGGGGTCACTTTTCTACAATCAGCCGTGGAAATCCAAAGCTTGGGGATTGACATACTTTATTATTAAAACCCACATTTTCTTTAACGGCTGCTAACTGATGTTGATACCAGGATCATAGCGGACGCCTGATAAACTACAAGACAAACATGTAATCTGGTGTAATGCATATGAGACGTTGTGGGTTGTGAGAGATTAGCGGCCGAGGTACTACGCCGGCTGCTTTACAAAAAAAAGCATTTTTGCAGGTAGGAAAATAATTTTAGAGTATTTTAAAAATGTTCAGGGTAACCCTGTACTTGTGTGATTGTAGTTATTATTTCTACTTTTATTTTATGTGATATAAAACAAATAAGTTATTCGTTTTTGCAATCCATGTCAAATAAGATCTGCTTGTGACTATATTTGCAACCCCTCAAAAGAAGTTTTGAGATTAAAGAGTCATTTTTTTCCACACTTATGATCTACCATTAGAGCTTGTTTAACAGTTTTTTTTAAAGTGCTATAGCATAAAAAAAGTTGTTTACTGTAATAAAAACAAAAATTGTAAAATTTAAAAAAAACTAATAGAATTTCAAGAATTTTTTTTCTTGCATTTAATACCACAGCTCCTAACCTTGATTGGTTTTTTTTATTTTTTATATTGAGCTCAAAAATATGTCAGTCAATGGAAAATACCCCAATTCCAATGCCTGGGTGATTAATTGAGTAATCGCTCGAATTGAAGTGTCCCGCTTTGTTCGCTTGAATGGTTTTGATACCTACTGCATCTTAGTCCACTAAATGACCCAGTTCCATTCTAATAGCTAAAAAGCCCTGGAGGTTTGCTTTGTTTCTGCTGTTTCTCTGGTTGTTCCCTCTGCATGTCTCCATTTTTCTTCCACATTATTGTTAATCGTGCTGTTATTTTTTTTGTTGTTGTTTTTTTTTCTCTGCATATTTAATAGACCTTGCTGTGTTTCTTTGTAGACAGAGGGCTCATCTCCTGCTCTCTCTCTGCTGACTGTTGAAATCAGTCCCTTTGTGGCTCTCCTCTGCATTTTGACTGCTTCCAGATGTGGGAAGCATTCCTTTGACATGGCCACATGTGGATGCCACGTAAATACACTTTTCTTTAGTCATCTTTTTTTATTTTATATAGATATATTCAGAAGACATTTATCATGCATAAAGCAGTGGGAATGCATGCTTTGATTAACGAATCGGGCTTGATTTAGAAATTCTAGGAGTGTTCGCCAGCCTTCAAAAAAGATCATCCAGGAAGCCTGGAAGTTGCTTTTGTTCCTGCGTCTTCCAGTTTTTCCCATTCTTCTTTTGTTTCTCCCAACCTGCTTTTGTTGTCGCTCTTCAGTCGTGCAGAAAACAAAGTGTCACACTTTTAGGCAGACACGCAACCCGCCTGTCACATTTTCTTTCCCGTTTTTGCTCTTCTTATCAAGACCCTAAGGAAATGGTTCTTTTCTTTAAGATATCTAACTGGGAGACCAGGTGCATTTCATGGCTGTTAAACTTTGAAATAGAGGATTCTTTACTAATTTCCATATCCCCAAAGCATATTCCTACTCTTTCTACAGTTTGCTGCTCAACATGGTTATTATAACAAGCCCCAGATGTGGATGTGTGTGTGGGTTTTGTCTTTGTCTAAATGAAATATGTGTTTGTTTCAGGCTTACTTGACAGTACCAGAAGATTTGCTGAAATACAACCGAATATGGAGCTTCTGTGTCCGGTGGAAAAAGATTTAGAGAACTGAATAGAAAAAAAAGTTTCTGGGAACAATTGTAGCTTTTTGTTTCCCTAAAAAAACTTTGGCTTTGTCCATAAATCAGGCTTTGATGCTCATTTCAATTTTCTTTTCATAGTATTTTCTTTGCTGCCATCATATTTCTGTGGAAAGGGTTTAGGACCCCAAAAGTTTACGTAGCCTATGATGGAGGCTTTGGGGGCTGATTTTAACATTCTTAAGCCAGATCTTGCTTCTCAATTCGGATTTTCTTTGCTCAACCCAGATTGCAGAGAAGAAGGACGTAGGTGGTTCATGTCAACGCACTGCTCATGGAAGTAAAAACGGGAACCGCTTTCAAAGTTGTTGATATAATTTCTGCCATTTTCTGGTGTAGAATTATGACACATTTCCCACGTCAGTGTTAAATTTATGTGACACCTTGAAAACAACTATGTATGTATCCAAATCAGGGCCACTTATGGAATTGATACTAATCTTGGTTCTTTGGGGGTTGAAAAGCAGGATGTGGGCTTTTTACAAGTGTGAAAAGGTCACAGATGAGTCCCTTTTTTTGCCTTCTGTGTTAACCAACCTTGTTGTGTTATAGAGCCTGAAACTAGTCCACTAAGTCTAGTGGAAAAGCAAATTAAGATGCATGTAGTAAGAGGTGTGTTTTATTTTTTAGCACTTTAAGCTGTCATTGTTTGATGACAGTCTTGAGTAAAAATACCAGTTTCTCAGTATTAACACCGAAATGAACAAAAGAAACCATAACTTGACATAATTCCTTTGGCAACGACGGACAGCGCGACTAAAAAGCATTAAGCAACGAAGACAGACATAACTGCTGGTTAAAAAATATCTAAATACATTTTACTGAGTTCTAAAACAATTGGGTAGTACTGGGCGAAATGCCTTTTTTTTTTTTTCATACTACATTCAATTTTTGATTTTAATCAATTTGTGTTATTACCTTTTCTGGAAAAGGAAATGCATTTCCAGAAAACCCTTTTCACAGACATTGGTTTTAATTGAAAACGTCCCTTAACCCTCTACTTAAACCTTTCAATTACAGTCAATTCAGTTGAACCACATAGCGTCGGGTTACCACACGTCGCCTTGAGGCATTTAACAAGAATCGTTTTTCTAATCATACATGCGTTCAAACATTTTAAGCAAATCCGTTTACAAGGTTTCCGAACGAAGGAAAGCCATCAGGTTGCTTTGAGTCATTGACTTGCTGGTTGATACCTTTTGTGTGTAGGTTTTTTGTCTTTTCTTTTCTTTGGACACATTTCTGTTTTATCTGCCATTTTCCTCTTGTAGGTCAAATCTAATGTTCCATGCTTCCTCAAGCAAGTCGTCCACTCCTTAAACGTTTAAAACCAGTCATAGAAAAGATACTAAGTTGACCCCTGCTTTTTTTCCAGAAGATTTGTATAGATGGCGGGGATTAGTTGCTAGCAATAAACTACAATTGATTTACTGATCAATGGTGAACAAGATCACCCCTGTGAAAGCCAGACCTTTGTTCGCCTGGTGATCGGGCGGGTACTGATCTGTCTTTAACCCGGGCCATCTGGGAATCGAGGATCTTGCTACCGAAGGCCCAAAGACCTCACACACCGCCTTTTAATTCAATTCCGTCTATTTATATAATGCCAGTTTACATCACGTTCACATTCACTTTAATATACAAAAAGGTTTACAAGGAGTGACAATAACACTCTGTGTGACCATCATCTGTCTCATCTTGTAAAAGTGACCATCCTCTGTCTCCAAACACATGTCGAATTTGATATCTGTATTATTTTTGTTAGTATTCCATCCCTTTGCGTTTTTCTTTGTTCCCCAGCAGATTTCTGGGTGACGTGACCAGGCGTAGGCGGGCGGAGGACGTGATGCACTTGGCTGTCGTGGCCTGTGGGAACCGTCTGGATGAGACGCTGACGATGCTCAAGTCGGCCCTGTTGTTCAGCCTGAAGAGGATCAAGTTTCACATTTTTGCCGACGACCCTTTGGCCCCTCTTTTCGAGGAGAGAGTAAGAGACCTTCAGTGTGCGAACCGTAAAAGTATGCACGCAATCGTTCCATCAAAATGTTGTAGGTTTCTCGATCTTTCAGCGAGGAGGGCGTCTCCTCAAAACTACAGGCGGCGTAATTATTTTAGGGGTTTTTTGTACGGGCAACTTTTTAAATGGGCCTCACACAACGTTGATTGCTACCATTTAAACGTTTAGTTTACAAACCTACCGTCTCGTGTGCTGAATCAGTCCCGTGTGTTAAACGTTCCCTGCTTTGGGGCTGAGACGAGGGAAATCACGGCAGTCTGGTCTTGGATAACGGTGCCCATATGCTGGCTTTGAACAGGGAGGAGCACCGTTCTTAGAGAGTTGAGTTACAGCGCTTGCCAAGTCCTTTTTGGCTATACATAATCTAATTTTGAATGACAGTTGGATGGAAATATGAGTAAATTCTGATACAGATCAAACTGGTTCTTTCAAAAACGCATAACAAAACAAAGCACAGAATGGAAAAACATACTAGTTTTAAGTTGTATTTTTTTTGTTTGTTTTCGGATTAATAGCTCCTGACTCGGAGCCAATTTGGCATATTTTCAATCAACTCTGGTCAATTTCCTGGTTCATCTCTAGAACTGAGCAGAGTATGTCCTCCCTTGCAGCTGAACCAGTGGCCTCAGTTTGTCTCAGCCAGGTTCCTGTACAGCATCTACCCCATCTCCTTCTCCGTGGGCGACGCTGACGACTGGAAGAAGCTCTTCAAGCCCTGTGCAGCTCAGAGACTCTTCCTTCCTGTAAGACGCCTTATCTCAGCCTTTAATCGTCACCTGCAGGTTACCAAGCGAGCCAACTGTTCTCCTTTTTAGAGAAACACATTTTCTTTCCTCACTCCCAACGGTTAGTTCTAGGTCTAGTTTATGGCTGTAATTAATTACAGGGATGACCTCCCACGTTTCTCCACCGCGTACACTCGAAGAAACAAGCCTGTCTCTAGAGGCGGAAACCAATTAATTCATTAAAGGACTCTAGCGCTCCGTCCGTTATTGATTCATCTTTTTAGGCCTTTGTCCGTTGAATAAAAAAGGAACATAATGCTGGTGCAGCAGATCTATAATGTTTTGCTCTGACTGCAAAGCAATCAGTGGCCAGCCAGTCAGCCATTCTAAAGGAGCTTTTGAACAGCCGATTGGAGCTTCTTTGATTTTCTCATCTGTTGAAGAAGTAGTCATCATGGTGTAGAATAAAAACTGGTTATGCCAGGTACAAAACTGTTGGTCCATCACAGACTGATTGCTCAAATTGCAAGTTAAGAGTTTCAGTAATCCTGTGTACTCTGAAGATTATTCCATGGCCAAGGTGTTAAAAGAAGAGATTGCAGTTCCACAGATTTCAGAGAAAATTCGTGCCATTCTAAAGATGTGGCAGCATAAGCACCAAAAACGTGGTGCACCTAAACGTGTGGGAGGTGAAACGGCATTGGGTTTTATTTGGATCCATGAAACTCCCAAATACACCAATTTAATAAGCACAATAAATCTGTTCATATAAAGGTTTTACTAAATTGAATGTAGTAAGGACTAACTCGAGAGAAATGTCAGAGACTTGATTTGCTTTCAGGATGTAAGAGTGACGTTTAGGTTGTTTGGTGTAAGATGTTTATTGGTTTTCTTGCTTGTATTTTAAAACCCATCACATATTCACAAAATAAAGACCATGGATTACTTGTAACTGTTGTTATTAAAGGTTTATTTAGTTTGCTAGAAAAAGTAGACACAAAGGGAAATAAAAAAACAAACGAACTGCAGTGCAACTACAGTTTTATTAGTCTGGTAGAAAACCTTGATCAGTTGTTGCAGCTGGCTGATTGATGGGAATCACGACCCCAACTTAAAAAAAAGCTTGTGGAAAACAATGGAAGGCTATGAAAATATGGCGGAAGGGAGTGTGTGGGGGGGGCATCCAAAACAAGACTCCCATCCTGTAAAATCGCTGACTCTGCTAATTACTGGAATGAAAACAGTGTGACTGGAGATCCCCTATTATTTGTGAGGAGTACAATCAGCCGTATAAATATGTCGTATACTATAGAAAATCTTTTATTACACGATTATATATATATATATATATATATATATATATATGCTTCAGCGTATTCTAATGTTAAACTGATCTGGGCTCCCAGGTAATCCTGAAAGACGTGGACTCGCTGCTGTACGTGGACACCGATGTCCTCTTCCTGCGGCCCATGGACGATATCTGGATGATGCTGAAGTCCTTCAATAGGAGCCAGCTGGCAGCCATGGCTCCCGAGCACGAGGTTCCCAAGATCGGCTGGTACAGCCGCTTCGCCCGGCACCCCTTCTACGCCGTGACGGGGGTCAACTCCGGCGTGATGCTGATGAACCTGACGCGGATCCGCACGACGCTGTTTAAGGTTAGCTCAGAGTGCAGCCTGGTCGCCCCGAGCTGTGATAATCAGACTGAAGTGGGCTGTGATTCCTCCTCATTTGCATTCTGAGAGGGGCTTTTTCTTTGAGCTCCAGTCAAAGGCTGAGTGCTCCAACTGGCTGTGACTGAAGCCTTCCAGATTACCACGCCGACACTGCATACTTCTTGCCTCAGGGCTCAATTTAGCATCTTTACTGGCACTTGAAAAGTGGAATGTAAATTCCCTGCTGTTGTGGTGATTTTTTTTTTTATTCCTTTTCGTGTTTTAAGGTGGAGTGTTGAGCTATTTTGGTTGATCTTGCTGTTGCAGAGTAGCCTGATTGCCGGTGGTCTGTCGTGGGAGGATCTCCTCCATCCACTGTACCAGAAGTACAAGAACCACATCACCTGGGGAGACCAGGACCTCCTCAATATTATCTTCCACTACAACCCAGGTGTGATGTTTCATTTGGCATCATTTATGCCATCTACTGGGGTTCTAGAAAACAAAAAATACTCTGAAATGTTCTATATTAAATGAATTAAAGGCATGTAGACACGCTCCGTAATCCTGTAATATTTTAAACCAGTCCTTGTCATGGCTGAAATTCCAACTGGAGCTGCCAGATGTGGGCATTAAGTGCTCAGATCCAGCGGCGCTGCGCCTGCTGCCAAACAACTGAGCCAAAAGCGGCTCAGCTCTGATGCCTCCAGATGAGTCTTTTAACTTTTTCCATCAACAGGAGTCAAAGCCTTTATTGTTTGAAGGAGCAGATTTTTAGAGACTAAGCGCTCCTTTGTAGACGGGTTTATAAAGACGCCAAAGGAGCTGGCAGTCCGATGAGTTATTTTTGGTAAGCAAGTCGCATCCTCTCTGTTTGTACAAATATTCCTCTAAGGTTTTAAATCAGACACAGAGACCAGATCTTTTTTTTAAAAAAGCATTTGAATCCTTCTTTTTGTTAAGCGGGAAGTTGCAAATATCAACATTCCGGCCCAGCATCTGTTACTTATTGTTCACAAACTGTTGTGCAGATGTACTGGAGCAGCTGGGAATGCGTAGGAACCATTTAAACGAACATAAAACGGATTTGGATTTGTTGTTTTTAACTGGCAATTCTAACTAACTTATCCCATTTACACAAGAGTTTATTATGTTTTATTAAGAAAAATATCCACATAATGACAATTACATGGAACAAAGTCGTTTGTGGCTGCAACCGAAAGTAAAGACACCTGCTAGGAAAAAAAAACCTTTATATTATTTAACTTTCATTTAAATAAATTGCAATTATCCAGTCGCACAAGTGTACACACTAACTTTGGCTTCATCAGTCCTCTCCACCTGTCATAAGTTTTCCATACCTGTCATTTTGTGAGGACATCTTGCTTTCTCTACCCATTTTATTTTTTTATCTCTGTTACTTTACCGAAGGAATTCTTTTGTTGATTCCAATGTATGCTTGGACAGCGACGTTAACAAATACACTCCTCCTTCATCTCGCTGCCGGACCCCAGAGGGGTTTTAGGTCTCCTCCTGTAATTTGCTAATTCCAGAGCATAATACTGCCAACATCTTCTTAAATCTTCTTAAAATAGTTTGTTTATTTTCATCAAACTAGAGATTAGTCACAGGCCTTACCTTTTTTGGGGGGGGAGAATTAAAAGTCTTATATCTTACTCTTTAAAGCAAACACATCAGATAGTTGTCACACATATTGAATACAGCCAGCACCCGTTGCAAGGTGTCTGCAGATCCCCCAGTGTTGCTATGGGACACCATAAATAATGTCTCACTAGAACCAGACTTTTTAATAAACATAGAATATATAATATGGTGCGGATTTAAAAGTAAAAATCAAATACATTCAGCATGATTGCGAAAATTCAGCGTTCTACAATCAGCGTCTGCAAAGAGTCTCATGCTAATGAGACTACATTTCTTCCATGGCTTCCATGGCCAGATTGAGAACCAAATATTCAAATTGCAATTTAATATTTTGTCATTTGACCCTTTTTTTTCTTACTTTCCTAACAGTACGGATAATTTTGATCCTAGGTAGCTTAATTTGAGACTATAGCTTTAGCTAAAATAATTTACTAATAACACAGGTGACCTTTATGAACTAGGATTAGTTTTTTTTTTTTTTTTCTTTATGGTTTTTTTTTAGTTCAACTCTGGGATTTCTGCCACACTCAGTCTTTCTAAAGCAGGACTCTAAGAGAATTTCTCCCATGTCAATTTGTAACTAATGTTCCACATATGAAGGATATGTGCCACAAACTGCATGCATACATGTATATTTGAAATGTGGTGAAAAATAAATGTGAATAATTTGATTAGCATGTTTTTCACATGGGTGTTCGCATCTTTCCATTAAAAGTCGTGCGTTGTTCCAATTTCCCCGCATGTAGGCTCACAGTTTTCACACGTGAAGCGTGTTGTTTATGCATTCAATGTTCCGTTTACATGTGGAAGATGTGACCATATTTTTCCTTACACGTGGAAATACTGCATGTTACACATGAAAAAACATAGGTTTCACATGTCCTTTTTAAAACATGTGCACATGCGGTTTTCCATGTGACACGCATCACTTAACTTTAACATGTGATTATATATATATTTTTAGTTACATTTTTTATTATTATTTATGTAATGCACAACTCTTACTTTAATAAATCCCGTTGACTGCAGCCATACCTATGAACTTCACATGGTTTTTTTCAGATGTGCCCCGAACTCCCCGACAACAGATCAGCCATTTTCTCTTTTGTTGTCTTCCTCTGCAGAGAGCCTCTTCATCTTTCCCTGCCAGTGGAACTACAGGCCTGACCACTGCATGTATGGGAGCAACTGTAAAGAGGCTGAGGAGGAAGGGGTGTCCATCCTCCATGGCAACCGTGGAGTCTATCATGACGACAAGCAGCCTGCGTTTAAAGTAGTCTATGATGCAATACATGATGTAAGTATTTAGGTTAAATAAAATAAAAAAGTATTTTTGGGTATTTCTTTTTTTTTAGGAAGTTTGCTTTGAAGCTGGAAATAAATCTAGAGGTTAAAATGGCAAGTTTGAAAGTACTGTGACCGACTTGAGTAATAAATTTCCTCTGCCTATTTGATCAGTAAAGCACAACCTAAAACGAATAAGTACAAGAACTGATCGTAAAGCAGTGCAGAAGGAGCAGGCTACCTCCTTCTAAAAATAAATCCTCTTCACATTTTTAAAAGCGGTCACTCTGAATAACTTGGCATTGACTTCTAGAGATATTTTACTCTCGGGACAAAAGGCGAAAGAGCATGGCAGCAAAATGCCAGCCCTAGCATCCCGTTTGATGTTCTAGTGAGAATATATGGCAACCCTGATTTATGAGGAATATTTTCAAGGCAAATGTTTAGTGTTTTTCTCTGTAAGTTTTTAACTTGTATATAGATAAAATAAACATTATGGATACAATTAATGTCTAAGCTATTTAATGTCCCTTCAACACGCTCATATTTTCTTAAGCTAAAAATATCCTGGGATTTTATGTGAAAGACCAACACAAGTTAAGAGAAGGATTGTAATGTGTGAGGATTTGTGGTTATCAGAAAGTAATTAAGAAGGTTCTGTATTCCAGTTGTAGTTACTCCTTTTATTTTAGCTCTGAATATACAGTTACACTCAGCTCCCTCATTGCATGATGCCTCAACCACCATGCTTTATAGTTTTCTTCTACAGATCGGGTTTCTCAGCTAGGCCAAAAAAATGATGTGACCGGGGGACTTTCTTCCACATGTATATATTTTCCCACACCTTCGACGCCACGTGAGCGAGACCACGCCGCCTACGTTCCTTCTCCGCCACAAGTGAAGACCCCACAATCCTGCGCTGCACCCCTGATCCCGATAGATCGTGACTCCCTTGCAGTACTGGCTTTCTACTGAAAGGCCTGATCTGTGGAGTTTAGATGGACCCATTGTGATTTGACATGACGAGAACCTGAAAGCTTTTACCAACTACTGACTTTTTGAAGGCTGCATTTTGGGTTATCAGTAAGGATGCACCGAAATAGAAACTCTGAGCCGACACTAGAGTCCTTTTTATTAATATTGCAGTTGTAGCCGACAGATGTTTAATTAAAAAAATTAAACACAATCCTGTCATCCCAATGCATCGTTATGACTGTCACATGACCAAACGATTAGACTCACCTCTGGAAAGGGCAACGAGATAAAAATAAATACTGATTCATAAAATATGCCTACTTTTTACTCATCGGACCAATATAAAAAAAAAAAAAAAAAGGATGATATCAGCCGACACTCATTCCTAGATATCAGAGTGAAGGAAGGTGAATGCACACAATACAGGAAATTATACAGTCTGACATCACTATGTTTAAATCTGGCAACATCTTAAAATTCTTTTCCCATTTCTGGTCAACATTGAAAACACGTAGTCCTTTTTAATGTTCGGTTCATGTTTGGTCACAAGCTGGGCTCATTCGAAAGCGAAGCTCCGGCTGTAGACTCTGCGATCTCAATTCTGCCGGTTCCACTGGCAGCGACGCGGCTCCCTCTGCGCCGCCGAGATAAGCCTCTTAAAGATGAGCCGGGACGTAATTTGCGGTTAATACACGTAACCCGCCCCGCACCTGGGGACAGAATTTGTACGACGCCGTTTACAGGCCGTGATGCATTCCTCTGAGGAAATACCAAGACACAGTTAGGCCCGAAATTGCTTTGGCTCGGTCCACTGACGGTCCACATCTCTGTCTCCGCAGTTCCCGTTCGACGACAACATGTTCCAGTCGCTCTTCTATCCCATCCAGAACAAGTTCCTGGACACGGTCAACACCCTGTGCGGTCGAGTTCCCCACGTCTTCCTCAAGCAGATAGAAAAGACGATGAAGAAGGCATTTGAGGAGAAAGTAGTGCGCCACGTCAGAGCGCGCAAATGACTATCGAGGAGAACCGGACTCTCCTGTGGGTCCTGAGCGTCGCCGGCGGGGTTTTTTTTTTGTATGCTCTGTGACTGGAGCGCCGGACACTTTGAACTTCCTGGAATGAGTCTCAATTTGGTGATGCAAAGTGGAAGTACCTTACAAAAGTGTTTACCACAACCTTTATTTTGCCACATTAAAGAGTTGTTTTGGGTTGGACCAATACAAACTAGTGCATTATTGTGAAGTGTAAACAAACCAAAAGGTGGTTTTTAATTTATTTTTGCGTGTCGCTTTAATCCCCCAGTCGGTATTTTGTGCAACCAAGTTTTCGCACTTTCTTTTTACAAAAGACAGGCTACAGGTTCCTTAATTGGCCTTATTGGTATGGACTTTAACTGGAACATTTTAATACAAGCATTTAATGGTCTTATGTCCTTGCCCTGTTTAAAGGTGAAAACCTTCATGTTTTAGTGCAAAGCCCGGTAACTATTCTTTCAAAAAGCCTTTTTTTTCCCGGCTCCTGGTCCTAGACTTGGAGGTGCTGATTTGTTAACCCTGGCTGCGAGCTGCAAAAGCCAGAGGTCGGATGAAGCCAACAGGAGCACGTCATCTGTTAAAAGCAAAGACCTGATCCTGAGGCTATCAAAAGAAATATTTTTCCCTTCTTGTAAAAACATTAGGAGCCATGTTTTATAGAAGAATTGTAAATGGTTCAAAAATTCAACATTGTTGCTGGTTTCTGAAACCGCCATATAAAGAACAACAGATAAATAATTTACAGAACTGAATCATAGATTATTACCTATTAATAACTTTTGTTTCACTTCAGATATCCACTTTTTTAAGTTTGTCTGTCACATAAAATTCCAACACATTGTGGTTGTAATGTGGCAAAATATTAAGGAGTGTGAATTATTATGCAAAGGCGGAGGTCTGGTCAATGACGCAACAGAATATTTTTGCATTCTTTTCATCTCACAGTTCCACAATTAATAAAATACAACGCGCAAAACGAGAAAAGACACAAAAAAACAGAAGTTATAACATAATAACCATCCAAGATTATTTTTAGGTAAATCCTTGTGCTAATGGAAAATTCGTCCTTATTTTTGAGGCAAATTTAATTACAAAGGAGCATTTCCAGAGAATATCTCTCACGTATTTTCAGAAACCCTAATGTTTTAGCACTAATCTGAAACATGAGCCTGTGGAAATGAGACGAATCGAATGTTTTTGGGTCTGTTCTGCTGTTGCCAGATGCCACTATCAGTATTAAGTAGAGCACAATAAATAAAATATCTTTTTCTTTTGAATACAGATTGTCGAGATGCACTTTGTGACATTAGGACTGGAAGTTTTGTCTGTTTTTTTTTTTTTTTGTCATGGTTGTTTGTAAAGTGAATGTCAGAAACTTTGCTTCAAATCAAATGTGCAAGAACCTTTTTTATTTATTTAAAGGTGACATAGTTTGGTGAAAATGTGCCATATGAATATCATTGTGTACCATGTTTACCATCAGAAGACATTGTGTGATGTGTGAGTGTGTTGTGTACCTGTGCTGTTCTGTATGTGCCGTAATTCTGTAATTGCATCACATATCTCAACTTGGAAACTTACAGTGACTGTAAAGTCTACATTTTTCTCAAAAAAACCCCAAAACAATACAACATTTTTAAGGTATTTAAGCCTAATTTTTTACACAAGTACACTCTGTCCTACGTGTATGGTGTATGTATGTTAAATTTGAAATGCACTCAACTTAAGCTCACATTAACACAAATGCGAATTGAGGTCAACTATATTGTCAAGGGAAACCTTACATATATTTTTTAAACACTTTATTTTTAACATTTTTTCCATAAAGTATACTATTAGTCCTCCAAAAATAAGTAATGCAGTTTCAACCTATGAATAATGTTGGACCAAAAGAAAAACTAATACAGATTCATAATAGAAAATGACATATTGCCTGTTGTAATTTCCTGCAGGCTTATGAAATTAAGTAATTTAACACGTTATTGTAATGTAATCAGTTTAGGTGGCAATTATCCAGTCGTAATTATGCCAAATAGCTGAACATGCATGGCTGACATGTAGCTAAATGAGCTATAACCAAATGATGATGGGAGCGTGTGTATAGATTTTAACAGCTAGGTTTGATGAAGTATAATGAAATAATAGCCGCAACACTGTATGAATATTCCTAGCTTTGAAAAGAAGTTCAGAAATTAGAATTTCAAAGACCAAAACAATGTTATTTTGACAACTACGTCCATCACTCAACCCCATCAAAATGTAATCCGTGTATCCAGAGTTGCAGGACAGCCAGTGGAAAGTGAACCCTCGGATGTATGGGGGGCCAAAAGAAACAAAAAAAGAATAAAAATACATTAAAATCAACAGACCATAATTAATTTCTGATTAAATAACGTGATATACCTTAAAAACATATATATATTTTTTTACATTTTCAAAATATGTAGTAAAATGACTGTGTATTTACATAATTGCTGGGTGGTCATTAGGGACCCCAGACTGAAACGTTTGGGAACCTTTGTCCAAACTGATAAATTATCCAGGGAAATTACTTAAATATAAAGAACAAGTTAAATATAGTTTATATGAAATTGTATTGATTGGCCTCTGACTATGTTGGGAAGGAAGAAAACTAAAACATCATTTTTATTAACTAGAGAATATGGGTACATACTTTCACACCATCATTTTTTTACTCTCGCTAATGAGAGCTTCCATAAAAGCCTGTAAAAGTTGTTTTAAGCTACGCCTCGGCTGCCTGTGTGTCTGCCGCTGAACAGCCAGTGACCTCACGGCGCCATGTTGGAACGCTCCGTCCTCTCTCTGCCTGTGAGCTTGTAGCTTAGCAGCAGCAGCAGCAGCAGCAGCAGCAGCAGCTAGCCGCCACTCTGCCTTTCACATCTCCCAGCCTGACAAGAGGGGAAGCGACGTGATGGAAATTGACTCGCTCGAAGAGGCGCTTAGAGGTCACTCGAACATATTTCGCTTTGTTCGTTTTCGTTGAGAACATGTCAATGAATGGTTATTTTCGAAGTATTTGTGTTTTTCCCGAAGGAATAAACGGACCGGAGCTCACAGGCTAGCATCGTTAGCTTGCGCGTAGCTTAGCTTTAGCTAACAAGTGATTTTTTTTCTTTTACGGAAACGGCTGGCCGTGTGTTGACGGCGTTTGCTAGTACAAAAAGCAAACATGGTTAAATGATTTGTCTTTTCTGGGCATTTAAACTCTTATGCTACCAAATACATTTTTAAATCGTTTACATGGGGTTAGTTTTAGGCCAGCGCCTTCAGGTTTTGTGTACAGCCGTTTACCGGTTGCCTTGTCGGGCTAATTTAGCAGTCTGGGTAATTGGCGTCTGCTTTAGCCAGAAAGCGTCCTGAACTGGATTCTGTAAATGAATCCAGCAAATCGAATATCCCGGCTAACTGAGTGGGACAGGTGCAGCCGAGCAGATGCCAAATGATCAGGTTGTGTATTTCTGTGTAAATCCAAACTTCTCAGATTTTCGTTGACACTTCTATTGTTTTTCTTCTTCTTCTAATTACAGAATTCGATAAGAACGTAAAGAAGGAGCCATCCCCCCTTTTGGAACAGTTTCTATGCCATGTTGCCAAGACTGGACAGACCATGTAAGTGAAACCCCCAGGCCCGCTTGTTGCTCTTTGACCGTGAATGTATGCATATTAAAATGCTAATCAATGTACCTTTCATAGCTGCTCAGTACTACTTGTAATTTGCTTAGTTCCAGGACAGCCCTTACACTCTTGGCTCATGTGTTATGCCAGGCAGAACAAATGAGTCTCCCAAGAGGGTTACAGACACAGTCAGATGTATGACGCCTACTGTTTGTACACTTGTTTTTGTTTTTTTCAACAAGGATCAGAGATTTGAGATGTCTTTCTTTCCCAGTGACCCCCAGTCTGAGCTGCTGTGTTGCATTTTATGTGGCGTTGTTGTTACATTTTACAGCATTTAGGTGTAAAAGGATTATTATTGTTGCTGCCAGTTTGTAAAACCGCAAAGGACTTCTTGAATTGGTTTGGAAGTGGGATGAATTTAATCTCCAAGCGAATAACATATTGGGCCAGTTTGATAACATAAGATAGACTTTATTGATCCCGGAGGAAATATTTGAATTTTTGGCTTCTAACTGTGCTTGAGACTTAATATGTATGTGTTTAGTGACTGAATTGTTGAATCATCCAGATGGAAAAGGATATAGATTCAAATGTGTGGGACTGTTGTTGCACTGTCATCATTATGGTCTCTACAATGTACAGCAACAATAACGAAAACTGTGTTTTTATCAGTGTGTTTTTATGCTCATCTTAAATGTACCACAGAATAGAAAGTTGATATAAACGGCAAAATTTAAATTGACTTCCTTAAAGTTTTTGGGCTCACTTAAGGTGGTTATGGCTTTTCATACGTAGTTGATCCGTAAAAGGGGGGCAATGGAAACAAATTTGTTGAAAGAGTTTCTGTTCTGTTTACTATAGCAATACATAACATGAACATCTAACTAACGTGTGCTTTGTGTCGTCTGGTTGTATGTTTATGTATTTGGCAGATTGGTTGTAGATGGATACACGTCTAATTTTTCTTTCTTTTCTGCAACATTTTAAATGTTCGCATAAACTAAAAGGTGGAAATATGATTGTTGTTCAACTGTAGTCACGGTAATGGCGATCATATATTATGTGTTGTCTTTAAATAATCTAAGCTCTCTTTTCCTGATACTGCAGATAAATTTAGAAGGTATCTGAGGTTTATAGCTAAAATGTATGCATTACATTGGATTTAAAACGTTTTTTTGTGTATTATGTACCGTATTTGTTCTGTTCCTCCAGGGTCCCATGGTCGCAATTCAAGAACTACTTCCTGTTTAAATTGGAAAAAGTGATGGACGACTTCAAAGCGTCAGCACCCGAGCAAAGGGCTTCGGCCAACCCAAATGTGGAGTTGGTTCCGTTTGAGGACATGAAGGAGCGAATCTTGAAGATCGTGAAGGGATACAATGGGTAGATACCGCACAGAACTTTAGCGTCTGACCAGCAGGCGGAGTTATGAGATGTATGGACAAGTTGGGTTGTGTAAATCAGAATTGCCATTTATAGATCTGAGGCAAGCATATGGGTTAACAGTTGTATGCCAGTAACAAAAGAAAAGGTTGTTTAGGTAGATAGATTAATTCAGATTTTCTGTTTCACTCCGGTGTTATTTACTCTGAATTGTATTTATTAAATGTAGACAAACTGAGTTACAAGAAATTAGAAGTTTAAACAAACTGTTTACATAAGCAACACAATGGCTGTCAGTTTTGTAACTTTGGGTTGGGCCTTAGAAAGGTTTGGAAAATAAACCGAGTCGTTTCTGAATACAGTCATTAAATTGGATTAAGGGTTTCCTTAGGCAAACAGAAGTTTCAATTGTTTGAATGTTGTTCTCATCCTTTCTTGTGTTGCCATTGTATAGTAGCGCAGTTCTTTAAACCGAGTTTTCTGTTTACCAGTAAGCAGTTACGTTCAGAAATGATCTACTTTAAATTTTTATTAAAGGAAAAACTTGTTTCAAACATTAGAACAATACTGATTCCATGCAATATTTCACAAAATGATTACTGTTCATCTTGTCCAGCTCTAGTCATAGTAGGACTTCACGATATTAAAAAATCTGACAATGATGATATCAGGTGCAGATATTTGCCTGTTTCATCTCTACCTAACATATGTGACCTTGAGCTCCAAACAATCTTCAGCGTTATATTGCACACACACAAACACACACAGATATATATATATATATATATATATATATATATATATATATATATACTTAGTAAGCATTTTTCAACAAAGAAAGAACATTTTGTTAAATGTCTGAGCTTCATCATGTAAAGCCTTAAGTGAAATGGTAAAATAAGAATGTTTGTTTGTTGACTGCATAAAAGCACTTCAAGCCAGATGTTTCCATGTGTCAAATAAAGACATTTTTCAGTCTCTCTGTGTGAAGACGTGGTTGCACGTTCTGCAGATAAAGATCTGAAAAGTGCTGGCAGCCATTTTTAGTCTTAAATCCAGCTTTTGCTACCAGTGGAAAGGGTCCAACCTCTGTCTCAGAACACATTCGTGAACAAACGGCATTGTGGTGAGACCAGGAACACATCTGGCGGATTGGAGGATAAAGCGGGGTAAAATCTTTGATCAGTTTCCTGCTTTGAACAGGATTATATTTGCACATGTTGGTTATTTTGAGCAAAAGGAGAGGGGAAGTTTTTCTGATATCTGCATCAGCCAAACTTTGCCTTTCAGAACATCCCTACGTTATTTAGAACGGTTACATGTACTAATCTTCAGCCATTTCAAAATTCATTTACAATTAAGAAGAAACTTGACTTACGGATCCTTTCTTGCCACTATAACGTTGACAAATGTGTAAAAAAAAAAATAAAAGCTTGGGCTGGGGCTACAGGTTCACTTTCCTTCAAGACAACAATCATCCACGCGCTGCTAGAGCTGCAATGGAGTCATTTTAATCAGAGTTTATTTGTGGTTTGGAATGGCCTAGTCAAAGTCCAGACCTAAAACTCAATAGCAGTCTAAGGCTTCTCTTTTATAACATGGTCAGCTCTAATTGCTCCACAATACTGCAAACATTTTTCTTCTGAGCATGCTGGGCGATTTAAGGGTGTAGGGTGTGAATTCTCATGGATGTTTCTGGAAGAATCTGAAACATTAAGGTTGTTTTTGCTCTTCTCCCCGACTTCTTCAGAATCCCTTTCACAATCCAGCGGTTGTGCGAGCTGCTCACAGAGCCCAAAAGAAACTACACTGGAACGGACAAGTTTCTTCGAGGGGTGGAGAAGGTCAGTCCGTCATCATCAGCGATTATTATTTTTTTCCCTCAAAGGTTTAAAAATACTTGTTACAAAGCTGGCTTCTCTTTTTTTTCGGTTTTTAGAATGTGATGGTTGTGAGCTGTGTCCATCCCACTGCAGAGTAAGTGAAGAACAACAAGCTGTTACGTTTTTAAATGCACCAATAGGATGCTCACATTTCCCTCCCTTTAATCCCTTTTCCAGGAAAAACGGATGCAGCGCTGTTAACCGAATGAATGGAGTGATGCTTCCAGGAAACACGTCTGCTTTTACTGAAAGGTTGAAAAATGATTCATTCTGGATTTTTTTGTTTAATTCCATTTTTAAAAACAAGGAAAAATTATTTACTTTGTTTGCTGTTAGGAAAGTAAACGGTCCAGGAACCCCTCGACCGTTGAACAGACCAAAGGTGTCTCTGGCCAACATGCTGGCAGCTAACGGTCTGCCAGACAGCACAGACAACACAGACCTCAACACGGAGCAAGGAGACAACAAAGACACCAGGTAGGATGCAACAGACCCATCCCTCTTCAACACGAACGGCGGTTACAAGCTATTTTTGTCCTCTCTCTTGTTTCCTCGTCAGCAATGTTTCGCCTTCAGACGGTTCCCCGGGGACCGCCGTGAAGAACAAGCACTCGGACGACGAGGAGGAGGACATGGAGGCCGAACACCAAGAGGTGAAGAGACTGAAGTTCTGCAAGGATGAGGAGGAAGAGGAGGGCGACGAGGACGAGCAGGAAGCGGAGAGGACTTCAGAGAGCAGCCACCAGTCTAAAGAAGCTGAAGCCATGATACAAGAGGAGGAGGAGGTGGAGAGAGAGGCCTCCAGCACTGCTGCTTCCCCCGAGGAGCAAGGTGGGGTTTTTATTAGGCTGCCCACGCTCGGATACTAAGGTTCTGATATATAGGAGCACTCTGAGCTGCACAGTACATTTTAATCCGATCAATCTAACGATAGTCAACAAAGCTTTTGTCTTTATTCTGAACATTTTATCTTTATTTAATCTTGATTTATCCAATCACTGATAAAGTTGTTTGGCCTATTGCATTAGTAAATATTAATATCAAAAAAAGGATCACTAAATAATGTCAGCGAAATCGATATAGATGTTATTTGAGTTTGAATACAAAATGCAAAAAATATATCGAAAAAAATATTTGGATGGATTCACGAATGGTTGAGACTTGAGAAAAACCCGCTTTTGCTTTCTTTAAAACCTGGTGTTTAGAATTTCCTAATCGTTTCTATGCATAATCTGAGATTACAGCCCCTTACTTTTGATTCTGAAAGTAGCATCACAGAAACAAAGCTGTGCTATAAAGAAACGCTGCCTAGTATAGAGGGTTGTCAGTTTGGGCAACTAATTCATCAGTGCATTAGTTTATTTTCCTGTTTATTATTGATTCAGAAAACGTTGTGAATTAATCAGATCGCCTGAGTTTGCATCATTTTGAGCAACACGTTGTAGAGCACTTGTCTGGAGAAGACATTTGAGGTTTATTGGCAATTGGCAAAAACAATTTGTGGATTATGACCACAAACTGGTGAGGAGAGCGAGCCTGAGTAGCAAAAATCTCATTATTTAGGTTTATATTCACTGTAGTTTAAATACAGCATTGTTGTATTTTAACTTGATTGCTCCATTAAAAATCACAAGCATCATTGTGCTGCCTTAATATTTGGAAGATTTGTTATAGTTTTTAGAGCTGCTCCCTCTTCTTACCACTCTTCCTCGCTCCTTTCAGAACCAACTAGCAGCACACCGAGC
Source organism: Orestias chungarensis (assembly GCA_032876305.1). Lineage (NCBI taxonomy): Eukaryota > Metazoa > Chordata > Actinopteri > Cyprinodontiformes > Cyprinodontidae > Orestias > Orestias chungarensis. The sequence continues at coordinate 2,468,195 of JAVLVB010000211.1, read as the reverse complement.
GAGACCTGTGAAGGGTCCAACCAGGAGGAGGGGGAGCAGTCCGAGAGGGAGGTGCCGTGCGGGTCAGAGGAGGAAGGCAGCGACATGGACCAGACGGATCAGCAGGCTCCCGTGAGTGCCCAGGAAAGCCCGGAGAGCAGCGGGGATGGCGAGGAGAGCAGCAGCAACCCAGTCAGCAGCAGCAGCAGCAGCAACGGTAGCAGCTGTAGAAAAGAGGAGGCAGAGGCAGCCAGGGAGGACGGCGCTGTCGCCCCCTCCAGCAGTACGACTGAAGCTCCCACAGAGGGCGCCACCTCAAACACTGACCCCACCGAGGAGCCTATGGAGCAGGACTAGACTTTACGGCCGTCGCCATGCGTGGCCGTAAACCAGCTCGTCCTCTCAATCCAGCCTTACCGTGACTGGGAGCCAGGAAGGAAAGGCACCTCAACCACAAGATGAACACCTCGCCCTAACTTTGGACACGCCCAACAAAATGGCTTCCTGGCACTGATGTGGGCTAAAAATAATTTTGTTCATTTGATTTTTTGCTCTTTTTTTCTCTGGAATATTTTACAGGTTTCTGTTTTTAAACCCCCCCCAGAAACCGGGTTGGTTTAAGCAGCCATGTTTTGGCTGGATTCTTTTTTTGTTATTGATTATTATTATGACGATGATTTATTTTTATGTTCAGTGGGCTTGTTTTGAATACTGTGGCGGTACGGCTCATGTTCTGGACCACTTACCCCATTTCATGTAACCGGAAGCTTAGAGGGATGAAACAGAGCCATCCCACAGTCCTTTTTCACTTTTGAAAACTTTTTAAGTAAAATGAAACCACTTATTATTATTATTTTTAAAGTCCTTATTCCACCTCAGCCCCTTTCTTAATTTTTTATTTAATTTTTTTTTACTATTGATTTCTCAGATTCTGTGAGATGGGAATCTTTTATTTCCGTGACTCGCTGTCCTCATATCCGAAGCATCTTCCCCAGTGATACACTACCAGTCCCACTGAAGTGTAAAAGACATGCTACCTTTTTACAAGCATCTGCTCTAAACTGAGATTTCCTTGGATGCATATAAACCATAATTTATGATGATTTCAGTTGGGTGACTTTTTCTGGAGTATGTTTTTTGTTTATTCTTAATTTTTTTGTCTGCCAGTTGTAGTTCCCAACAAACCAGCTGTAACGTACAAAGATGGAGCGCTTTCTTTGTATCGTGATGTCGCCGACGTTGTTTCACCGATCGACTGACCGACTGGTTCCAGTTCTACACCCGTTTCTGCAGCCGTATCTCTTTTTGATATTTAGAATTTTAAATTTTCTGTAAAGTAGATTTTTTTGTAGATTGTAATACGGTATGTGTTCACTGCCTTTGTGAAACCATATATAATTTCTGTGTATACTCTGAATGCTTTTGCTTTCAGTGGGGTATTCAGAAACAGCAATAAATGTTAACATTTTTATGTGTGGAGGTCTCTCATTTACAAAGCATTAATCCTTTGGGGGTTTTAATACAGTAGGGCATAGTTCTGACTCAAAAAAGGTATTTTGTGAATTAATGTTTTATGATGTATCTCAGATGTCGGAACTCAGAGCTTGGAATGACGTTCCATGCGATTTAATAGTGTTCCAGTTAAAAAGGGTTTTCCATTATGGAAACAGTAAGGAAAGCTGTTTTGTTTGCTCTCAGTAAACAAGACAAAAATTGCCCAACCGTGAAGCTGTTCTGAAAATATTTTATAAAAGAAGCTGTCTTGGTTTTTCTGCACCACAGCTTTCTGTTGTTTTATATAAGCAGCTGCCATATTGGATCTCAAAGTAGGAGTTGGGGACGGAAAACTTGACTTTTTACTCTGAAAATCAGACTTGTGGTGCAGGTTTTATCTTTCCGAGTCTGGACAAATGAATGATATAATGAATAATCCAGGGTTGTTAAGAAAATTTTAAGGTACTTGACGTACCTCCAAAAGTAAACAAATAATTTGATTAACACACAAATGTACCAGTAAATCATAATTTCTGAAAATAACGTTAAAAAAAAGCTTTACGTTTTAAATTAGTTTCAAATATACACATTGAAAATTTGATTATATCTTATATAAAACAAACTGGTAAAGATTTGAAGATTAATTATGTAATTTGCAGAAAATTGACAGAAAATATTACCTGATATCAAATAACTACTCCTAACTTAACTGTCATTTCTTATGAAAAAAAATATGCATATATTGCACAAAAACATAAAAGTAACAATAACATTCTCATTACCTTTTTGTTGGTAAACATTTTTGTTCTCCTTGGATCCCTTATCTAAGTACACACACACACACACTGTCATTGTGGTGAACCCGATCCTCCACTTAGGCAGGATCATATATCAAGTTATTAGTGCTTCATAAATCTGGCCTGCGTAGAAAATTTACCAGCAAACCATCGGGCGACCCAGTCAGATCAAATCAACGCTGAAGCTTTTCCCTATACTGAAACATGGCTGTGACTGCATCATGCTGTGGGGAAGATCAAGCTTAACAAGATAGTGGTTTAAACTACAGTGAGGCACGTTAAAACATCAACATTTAAAAGCTTATGTTTTATTTCTCCAACCGTCTCAGTTTTTTCAATTCTAAGAGACGTAACATGGTTGAGCAAAAATTCACGCCACACCTTGCAGAAAAAAAAAATTGTCTTGGCAGTTTTTCACTTCCATTATGCACGTGGTTCGTGTTGGTGGCCAATACCAATAAAACCCCAAAGGTCAGCTTCACCCGTTTTAAACTAAGTACTGATTAGATCAGCGGAAAATAGACAAAGATCACTAAAGTTGTTAATCTGTTCATCCGGCAGTGATGTTTAATTGAAGCATATCTTTCAAAGAATATGTTCAAAATCTAACCATTAATGAGATTATGAGATATATATTTTTATGTGTATTTGTGTTTATTGCTGATCCATGCTGTGTGACAGTGAACGTCGGTCTACTTTAAAGAAACTGTTTGCCGCGTTGCGTTGTAATGTTAAAGGTTTAAAAGCTTCCTCCTCCTTCCCTCTCTCAGTTTTTAACGCCAGACGTCAAAGCAAAGTGATTTAAGAATAAGGGACCCATTTTGCTGTCACTGGGTTTACCTCCGCCATCTGCAGACCAGTTAGACGCAGCTTCTCACTGATAATTTATGCCGTCATGCCGAGTCTCTCAGAGGAAATAAACGCTTGCAGTATATTAATCTGTTTGGGGCTCTTGAAAACCGCGAGCCTTCGAACACGTGTCTCTGGGGAGAGAACAAAAGATCCGTGCAGTGTTTGTGTGGAAAAACAGCTCAAGTTTCATTCTGATTTCACGATGGTATTTTCACAGGCTGGTAAGAACCATGCAGGTAGTGATTACTTCAAGCTTCTCTCTTGCAGCCTCATTGCAGTTCTAAGCCACATTTCTTAGACATGAAAGCTTAAAAGGGATTCATATTTTAGTGCAGCAGCAGAATCTTTTTCTTATTTTTTTAAACAAAATGGTAAAAATGGAATTGATAAGTGACGTTCGTTGTTCTGGCAGAGACCACCAGATTTTAATTGAAAGGATTTTAGGATCCTCTTTGGAGGTAAAAAACAGGCCCACAGCCCTTACAGTGTTTAATAAAGACCCATTATGACGCCTTTTACTGGTGGCTCCTAGAATCTCTTAAAGCACAATGGGAGGCAGATCTTTTAGTTATCAGGCTCCTCTTCTGAGGAACCAGCTTCCAGCTTTAGTCCCTGAGGCAGACACCCTGTTTAGTTTTAAATCTTGGCTTAAAACCTTCCTTTTTGATAAAGTTTATAGTTAGGAAGAGGTAGAGAACACAGCCTAAACCAGTTGGGGGAGGAACTCAGTCTTGACAGACGGTTCTCCTTTGCTCTACTTTCTTCATGTCTCACTCTATAGACAGACCTGAAGACAAGGTTAATTAAGTTATTTCTATAGTTATGCTGCTATAGGCTTAGACTGCTGGAGGACAATCTGACCACTTCCCTTTCTGCTACTTTCTTCCTTTCTCCAATCTACTTTAGTTACCGTTATTTTAACCTTGTTAACCTTTTGTTTTCTCTTAGTGTTCTTTTCTCCATAGTAACCACACCTGGTCTGGCGTTCTGTTAGCTGAGAGCTTCTTGGATAAGAACATGGGCTGAGATGCTTCCAGTGATGCTCTACAACTGCTGCTATAAGCAGGTCACACACACATGTTACACACAAACACACACCCTTCACACACACCCTTCACACACGCATTCTCCATGTCATCCAACAGAGGGTACTGTTTAGTTTCCTCAGCGGGCCGATCATGTTCGGAGCCCGTCTGACTCAGAGATTAGAATTCAGAGCAAATCCTCCTCTTCGTCTTCTCGCTGCTGCTGCTGTCAGATTTAGTACGTGTCCTCATGAACCACCTTGAAACTCCCTGAAAAAAATAACCAAAAGAAAAACCTAGGCTTAGTCATCATGACCTCCTTCGGCTTCACCAGACCGTCGGCACAATGTCACATTCTCTCTATTCGGGCTCATTCTAAATGAGGGCCCAACGCTCTAAATGTGTCCAATTTGCATTCCGAACACTGGTTTCTTCTGCTGCTGCAGCTCTGTGTTAAAACACACTTTCATCTCGCCTTGTAAGAAAAAAAACCCCATAGGCAACGTCAGCGAGTCTCGCTCCTCACAACGGGGAAAGAAAATCTTTAAGACCGATCCTATACATCCTCCTTTTTGTCTGCCGGTGTATTCCAACTGGTTTTATCTGCATTGCCAGGAAACCACAGGATCCAATGAGGTGGGTTTCAGAGTCGAGTCGCATTATCTGGCGCGCAGCAGGCTCTGACATTCCAAACTCCTCCGACAAACCTGGCAGGCGGTAGCTGAGGGTGGGAGACTGCTCGTGTCTGTTTTGCAGTCGAGACAGAAAGACACTCAAGCACACCTCAGACAACAGAGGTTAGAGGACGGCTCGGCTTCTATGCCCTAGAGAGGCTCCGCATGAGCTGCTCCACTTACATCATTTGAAATAATGCCCTGAATCAGGCTCTGCCGGGGTCTGGCAGAGAAGATCTTTATATAGTCCGGTGTAGAGGGGGGCGTTTGGCTCAGTGGGCATCGACCTATGGTGACCTCCGTTTGAGTTTCTCTGCTTTCAGTAAAAGACTACAGGTGATTGGGGAATGCTTGTTTGCTTCCTCGGTTGAAGTGTGCAAAGGTGGCGAATTGTAAGAGCTTTTGTGAAGTCATGAAATTCGTGGACAGTGATTGAAAAAAAGCTGCCTAGACAGAAAAATACTGGTTGTTGCAGTTCATTTTTACCTTCTCTTTTCATGCAATTTTGTTATGCTTACTATCTAAAACACTGCTTAGTTGAAAACTGCTTGGGATTGAAGTAACGCACTGTTTACTGTGAGTAGGGAAACATGTTGGCTTGTACAAACATACCAGATCTCTTCATAAATCCAGTCTTGGATAGGTTAGGGTTAGGGTTGGGTTACTTTTCTTTAATGGGGTAAACCAGTCACAGTTAATGGGAACATGATGAAGCTTAATAAATTTTATCGATCTGCGGTCTACCAGGTAAAGTGTGAAAACATACATTGGCAATATGGCTTCGGAACACTAAAACCTTGTGACTAACTCAGCAAAGCCAAAGATAAGGTAGACAGACTCAATGTGAAAAAGAAATCCAGCTTCTCTTGGTGGATCCGTGGGGCGTTACCAGGTCAAAAAGAACATGCAACAACATTTAAAATCAGTTGTTATTCTGCTTTAAACTCTATAGGGGATACAATTGGAACATTTTTGCAATTTAAACATATTAAATAAATCCGAATTTGGGATTCTAACAGTATTTGACTGGGTCTATCATGTTGAACCTGGGGCTTAGCTACAATGAAAGAAAGTTGTAATGAGTGCGGTGCTGTTGAAAGAAATCTGGAAAGAATGTCCTTCGGTCAAAAGAGACCGAAATGTCTGCCCTAAATTTAGACAACAATGAGCCAAAGAAGACCAACTCAATCCCCAATTTTAAACAGGATGGGGGCAGCATCATGCTTTGGGGATACATTGGAAATGGGCAAAACGTGTAGAGCTAAATAAAAACAGAATCCTGAAATAAAACCATACAAGACCTTAGAGCGAAGCTAAGTTTGTCCTCCAAGCAGGACAGCATTCTAAACATATCTTAAGAGTGTTACTGGAAAGACTAGGTAAAAATTCCTGACCCAAATCTGACAGCAAATTCATATAAGTATGTAAAAAGAAACCTAACATGGTTTAGGTTTTGGCTCTGACCCACATCAGGAAAGCAACTCAGGAGACTAATGACCAGTTTAAGTGAGTTTATTTACAAAGGTTAGATTGTGAATGTTTTCCGGTGTGGCGTCTGGTCTGGACTCAGGAAAGTATGGGAATGGATTTGTCAGTGCAGAGTCAACGGGAGCTCTAAAGAGGGACGAACATGGGAGTAGATGTTCCAGGTGAGTATAGATTATCTTGTTTTGTTTCCTTACTTGAGACTGGAAGATGTACCGCCAGGGAGAGATGACCAAATCTGGTGGACTCTGGTTGTGGAATTGTTGTTGTGTTCGCAGGGTGGGGCATTCGTTGATGGTTGAGTCTGCGAAGGGAATTGCTGGAGCGGCCAGATAACGGAGGCAGTCACTGAGGAGTCGGTGGAGCACAAGATTGGGATCACTGAGAGCGAGGAGATGCAACGAGGAGAAGCAGCCTCCTGAACACCCCTGGTGGAATGAAGAGGAGAAACAACAACAAAACCAGCAGAACAACTCAATTTCCTGCCAAAACCCAGAGAAAGAAAGGAAATTCCATCAATAATGTAATTGACTAAATCTAAACAAGGAACAACACAAATTCGGTACACTGAGTAAGTTAGGGGGTTGTTTCCTAAAAAACATTTATAAAGTTTATTATATAATAGCACTAAATTGGGTACCTTTTTTTGAAGGGAATACCATGTCTTCCAGGGTTGAGACCTTTGTGCTAAAGGTGAGTTAGGGGAGGAATGAATGTATCAACTTAAAATGAGAGCACCATATTATTCCACTACAAAAACACACAAGGGCAAAAAAAAAATGCACTGAAAGTGACGAAACACAGAAGGGGACACCATCACCCAAAAGTATTCACTAATATACATTTACATTCTACTCCACTCCACTGCTCAGGTTAGGTCACCTGTGTGCTGTGGACGACTGAGTATCAGAGCCACTATCCAGCATGAACATTTTGAGTTCCATAAATACATTAAGGAGAAAGCCCCAAAAGAGGATGTTCTCAGTGAATGTCTCAGAAAATGCGGAACAGAGGAGGAGGCACTAGCGAAACCACCATGGGAGGATAAGCCATTACATGGGATGTACCACCGACAATAACTGAAGTGAATGACTTCAGGAAATGGCTGGAAAGTGCTTTTTTTATAGTTAGAATTAATCTTGCTAGCAGTAGACTACCTTGAAGGCAGAAATTGGTACATTTCATAAAAAATAAAAGCTTAGTGAGCCAAAATGTTTAACTAGACTTCAGACCTTTTATATTTGAGATTATGTGTGTCTGGATAGACAGTGCAAGATGCAAGATTTTTGTTTTTATTTTTATTCATAATTACAATGAAAATAAGGAAATATTTGCAGTACTTATTTGATTGTTTTGTCTCGCCTTGTTAACTTGTTAAATTCTGATGAATCTTTACCTCTCCAAGAAGGAGACACAGGGGGACCGTGTGGCTCTCCTGGCCACTCACTCTAATGGCTTTGAAGGGTCTTGTTCATAATACCTCTGAGGCTTTAGAGGCAATTTGCAGAAATGGAACCCGCTCTTTGCGGCAGGTTGTTAAAGAGTGAATGGGAGGCTAATAAACATGCAATTACAGCAACTGTGTTTACATGCAGCGATACTCCCGCTGACTGGGACTCTATGTGTGCATCTTACCATGAAGGAGCATAGCTGCTGGGGTATTTAATGATGATGAGGGTAATGGATTTGTTGGGATTCTCAAGGCAGGAATCCAAGTGGACCTTCGTATTGTTAAAAAATTGCTATTATACACGAAGAAAAAAATTTTTTTGAACCTCTAAACAGCGCAAACCCCTTTGATTCAGCCACTTAAACTGTATTGATTGGGCTTTCAGTTAGAGCAAGATAAAATTGAAATGTAGCTGGTGAGAACATGCCACGGATGTCTGAGGACAGCCTCTGTGGGAGGTCCAAAAAAAAAAAGAGAAGAAAAGCCAGAACTGCTGGTCTTTTAACAAAACAACGGACCCCCTGTTGCACTTAGCACAGCTTGCTGTGTTCTAAATCAATAGTCAGAAAATAAGTGTAACTCACAGAGACAATCGGCCAAAAATGACTTGAAATACGAGTGGTGGGCAATGGGACATCCGTTATAAAAGAACACACAGGGCCAGGTCATGAATATTAAATCAGGGACGTTGATAGGACTGAGAAACAAAATGCTTGAATTTGAGTCCTGCGTCATGTGCTCCTGGGAGGAGAACAAAAGCTAATGGTCAATAAAGCAGCCCTAAACAACACATTCAGCAGGCACAATGCACACTCTGAATTAGACCTATTAGTCTCTTTGGCAAGTGCACTTTATGAGTTTGGAGGATATTGCTAGTTTTATCACTCAATCTGAATCCTCACTTTATCCAGTTAACATGAATGGTGTCAGCAGGCCAGCCTACTTTCTTTTATTTTAACATTTGTTTTATTTCTCAGTAAAAATGTTATGTTAAAGTATATAGAAATATAAACAAGGAGTTTATTGTAAACTTCCCACCATTGGAAACCAACTTATATCACATTAAGGGTTTTAGGCCAAATAAAGAATTGTTGAAGTTAGATACTGGTGTCTCTTTCCGGTTGAAAATTCAAGAGGTCCCTAACGACATATGGGAGATCTCCGAAGGTCTTCATTTTACTTTCAAATATGTGTGTCATAGTGAAAGTGGCAGATATAAATAATTAATTCCTTGTTGAAAATTGTTGAGCACACAGTGGTGTGCAACTACCAGTGCTCAACATGTTTCTTTAGAAAAAGCTAAGTCTAAAGTTTTATGCCTGTATGGATACATGATGATAAATCACCAATGATTTATTTACTTGTGTAAAACAGATTCTGAAGCTAAAAACTGTTTAAATAACTATCCTCCACATGAATAGCTACCAGACAGAAACAATTAAAACTATGTAAAGGTTGTTAAAGTATGGTTGATATAAAACACAACTTTTTCTTTTTTTTTTTAGACTATAGTTGTTTTAAGACGTTAGGTGTGTGCTTTGGTCATCACTTGTAAGCGACCTAATAATCTGGATTCGTCCAAAATGAAGTCTCCCAGAGAGTTTTCTACAGTTTCTGACCTTTTAACACTCACTTGCAAAACAGTCTGACTTATCTAAATTCATTTTATGTGAACACAGCAAAATGTAATCAAACCTTAAGAAATCAGAGACCATCAGATAAATCCGTGGAAACATCCTGAAAGGTTCATGTGATCTGACCCAGGAAATCGTGCAGTGTGAATAGTTTAACAGCTGTGGGAGGATAATGTGACTTACGGCTCTACTGAGCCATGAACAAAACACAAGCAAAGAGACCTTTGAAGCTAAAAGGGACCATCAGTGATGACTGAATACCCACTCAGAGAGATTTAATGGTTTTTTAGCCTTTAAAGGTGATGCTTGTAGTTTGCATTCCTCCTCTCTATACAAGAGTTTCTATTTTATTTTGTTGGGTTGAGTTTCTGTTTTAAAGAAGAGTTAGGGAAAATATCTATGGTGTATTGTTGGTAGTTCCCAAAGCAAATGTAAGATGACACAGTTCACTTAGATAATCCTTAATATGGATTGCTTTTTAGCCAGAGCATGGTGGGTCAGATGGTTGTTCTGTTCATTGCATCTCACCTACAGATTACTTTAGCGATACAAAGAACGTGTTGCTTCTGTGGAGAGATGTTTACAGTATTTTGTTTTTTAAGCTTCTCATTGGCAGAAATAAGGTTGAAGCTTCAAAGTGGAGCTGTGGGTGCGTCTCTCGTCACCCGAGTGGTTCCTTTATCACTGATGTTCAGACACAAGGGAGGAAAATAAACAAGTAGTTCAGCATTTTATTTATTTTTTTGCTGTTTATCCTGCAGCTCGTTCGCTTTCATCCAAGGTCTGAGATGTGCAAACAGACTCCTCTGCGACAAAAAGAGAAAAGTTGTTCACCCGAAAAGAAAGAACTATGTTTCTGATGCTACAATGATACGTCCAGCGAAGGCTCATATCAGGTCCGACTGCGCTAATTACCAATCAGTTTTTACTGAAATTGCCTTCTGGGCCAGGTAAACGTATTCACATGCAATTTTTAAACATTTTGTTTCATTACAACAACAGCTTTGGCTTCTATAAATCCATTGCATCTGGCTTTGTGAGTTGAAACTTTTTGCTATGGTGGAAAGTGTGTTTTAAAGCCTCTAATATCTCTTATACTTAGCTTGGTTTTTTGCGGTCACCCTCAAAAGCGATTGTCACATCATGATGCTGCCACCAGGACGTTTCTGCATAAAGGTGATGTTATAATGTGCAGCGTTAGTTTTTCAAGCATAGCATTATGAATGCAGCCCATAAAGAATTTCAAAGAACATTTCCTTTAACCGTTCTAGTTTGTTTTTTCCCCCCAGAAAACTAGAACCTAGTCTTAAAACGTCTATTTTTATTAATGTCTTACTTCTTCCTCTCTTTAATAATCAGGCACCTACTAAAAGCTTTTGGTTAACACAGGATTTTATTTGGGGCCATTCGAAGTTATCATGCGCAGACTTATTAAACATTTGCAACCCTTGTTTATCTTGGTCTGCAGAGATTAAAGCAGTGTCAGAATCAGCAGCCCTCGCCAGAACCAGGAGAGCCGCTGTCTTATCTGTTAATGGATGAGCATGCCGGAATGTGGGCCAGGTTTTTTTTCATGGTGACATTTAGAGTGATTAGACCAGGCAATATTACGCATCGTCAGACACGTGGGAAGTTCGTTCCAGTCCGAACCAAAAACAGTGCATGTGTGCTGGGACATTGTAGAATTGATTACTAGAGTTGTTAGTGACGCTAGGATGGCAAATTCTTATCTGCCACTACCAGAGTGTGTGCAAATACTTGTACCGACACATAAATCACTTGGCTGTGGATCAGTCAGGCTTTACGAAGGGTAATTAGATTTTGTAACAATAGGGTTTGGTTTCGATATGAATAACCATTAATATGTGCTGAGTGCAATTATTAAGAAAAATTTATAATTTAGATCAAAATTTCAAAATTTACCAGGTCGCGGCACCACTGGACAAACTGCAGCCAAATACTTCACTCTCACAAATTGGTTATACACAGATGTAGGCAAAATAATATATGAAGTTCTGACCTTGGGCCAAATTAGATCCAAAGTAAGGATTTTTCCAAGGATTTGCTTAAGACTGTTAGAAAAAAACATTTCCCAATGCAGAGCAATTTTGAAGATAAAGCCTTATTTTGACAAAGGCGAAGGGAAGGAGCCAGTTGATGGAAAGAGGGGAGCCTTTTCAGCATTTTGGAGCCACGGCCAGCCTCTTTCTTTCTCCGACAGTGCAAACAAAGGTACTTGCTGCTCGCCGAGCTACATGGAGCGCGTGCGTGCTCATGACACGTTACTTCGGAACGTGGGTCTTCCTCTCAGGTGTAAGGATAGGGATGCGATGACGGGCAGGCATCGTGCAGAATTACAGAAAATATATATAATTCTGAACAAGTTAAGGTCAAGCCTTATTCCTTTGTGTGAACATGCACTCTCGTTCCTCTCATTACCATAATTATCCCACTTAAGTGATGTAGACCTAAACTCTGAGCTAAGTAATAAATGAAGCCTTAGGCCTCAAATAAAAACCCTAATTCAAATCAGCATCTGTGTATCCAAAATGAGAAAACTGGTGAAGTGCCTTGCCCAAGGACCCAAAAACACTATTTCAATGATTTACATCCAGGACAATTAATCGACTTGAATTTAATGAACCTCAGAGGATATACAGCGGTAAAAAGTGCGTTTTGTTTTTACCAGTCATTTCAAAAAAGCTTTTAATATCTCGTTGAGCGATTTAATTTATTCATTTTGTCCTGATTATTGCTTGATGCATTAACAGTAGGGCTTCAAAACACGTTTAACCACAGAGGCGTCAACTATTCTGACATACCTCCTGTTTTGGTACCAAAAAAATACCTGAAGAAACAATAATAATAATCCATAATCAATAATCAATAATCAGTTTATTTATATAGCGCCAATTTACAACAGGTGTCGTCTCAAGGCACTTCACAGAAAATCAATTAAAATCAAAGATACATTCTAACAAATCAATTTGAAAAAGTTTCCAATCTAAGGAACCCCAGCAGATTGCATTGAGTCATTGACTTGCAGCATTCACTCCTCTGGAATCAGCAGCCAGAAACAATGGCTTGTGTTGTCGTTGACACTCAGCAATCCCTCATACTGAGCATGCATGTAGCGACAGTGGAGAGGAAAAACTCCCCTTTAACAGGAAGAAACGTCCAGCAGAACCAGGCTCAGTACAAGCAGCCATCTGCCACGAACGACTGGGGGTTTGAAAAGACAGCAAGCTAAATTAGAAGCACAGGATACTAAAATAAAAGAGTTTATAGCAGCAGTTGTAGAACGTCACTGGAAGCATCTCAGCCCATGTTCTCATCCAAGAAGCTGTCTCAGCTAACAGAACGCCAGCCCAGGTGTGGTTACTATGGAGAGAAGAACACTAAGAGAAAACAAAAGGTTAACAAGGTTGAAATAATGGTAACTAAGTAGATTGGACAAAGGAAGAAAGTA
>JAVLVB010000211.1:2397830-2455236 GCA_032876305.1 Orestias chungarensis | reverse complement strand
GCCAATGAAGGGAAGCTAAAATTGGGGAGATATGATCTCTCTTTTTAAGCTTCATCAGAACTCTTGCTGCAGCATTTTGGACCAACTGTAGACTTTTAATTGCATTTTGTGAACTTCCTGCTAATAAAGAGTTACAATAGTCCAGCCTTGAAGTAACAAATGCATGGACTAGCTTTTCAGCATCTATCCTAGAGAGAATTTTTCAAATTTTTGCTATATTCCTAAAATGAAAGAAGGAAATCTTACAGACCTGTTTTATATGAGACTTGAAAGACATTTCCTGATCAAAAATAACACCCAGGTTCTTTACATTGTCACCAGATGCCAACCTGATTCTATCCAGGTCAAGTGGCTGACTAAGCAATTTCTTTTTTAAGGGTTCTGGTCCAAAGATTACAACTTCTGTCTTTTCAGAGTTCAAGAGCAGAAAGTTTAATGTCATCCACATTTTTATGTCATCTAGACATGCCTGTAATCTACCAAACTGACTGGATTCATCGGGATTTATAGATAAATACAGTTGTGTATCATCAGCATAACAGTGGAAATTAACACCATGCCGTCTGATGATTTTACCAATAGGGAGCAGGCATATAGTAAATAGAATTGGGCCAAGTACAGAACCCTGTGGTACTCCACAAGTAACCTTACAATGCAGAGAAGATTTGTCATTTAAATGAACAAACTGGGATCTATCAGACAAATATGATTTAAACCAGCGTAGTGCTGTTCCCTTGATCCCCACAGTGTTTTCGAGCCTTTCAATGAGGATATTGTGATTGACTGTGTCAAAAGCAGGACTGAGATATAACAAAACTAGAATAGACACGAGCCCATTGTCTGAGGCCATGAGAATATCATTAGTAACTTTAAGGAGAGCTGTCTCAGTGCTATGATGAACTCTCAAACCTGACTGAAATTCTTCAAATAGGTCATTATTCATCAAATGCTCTCTCAGTTGATTAGCAATAATTTTTTCAAGGGTTTTAGATAAAAAAGGAAGATTAGATATGGGTCTGTAATTTATTACGTTTTCTTGATCAAGAGAAGGTTTCTTAAGTAGGGGTTTTATTACAGCTACCTTAAGAGCCTCTGGTACATAACCATTCACTAATGACAAATTAATCATTTCCAAAATAGGGGTAATAATAATAGGAAATACTTCTTTAAACAATTTTGTCGGGATTGGATCCAACATACAAGTTGAAGGCTTAGATGAAGAAAGTATTTAAACAAGACAGACACACAAACACACCCGTGAATTGAATCCAGTCCCACATGCCGTGTTTTAGTCCACTGATTACAAAGTTCATTATGTTAAACCAATTATAACAGAAGTAAAGTCCAAAGTGGCAACTGACAAATGAAACATCACAGTTTTACAACATTGCGGCCCTCGTTGTTTTTTGACTCATTAAAAGCGAAGCGTAGGTTTGATGGAAGGCGAGCTTCGTATCGCTCTTTGTCTTTACTAATGAGGCGATGAGCAGCTAATTGAAGGATCATGTCGAGCCGAGCTTTAAACAGATGGTAAGACTCCACAGTCAGAAAAATAAACCGCTCACCCAGCGAGGAGACATCAATACGATCTGCAGCCCGCTGCCAGGATAACTCGCTATGTGCTATGTGTTGACTGCTTTTCTTTGTCTGTGGAGGAGCGGGAGGAGATGACAGAGGGAAGGCTCCGCCGCAGGAGCCCTGCAAGGGAAACGCTGTCACGGAAAACTTTTCGTCAGCCATCAGTCGCGTCAGATCTGGACAGCGAGGATCACTGCTGACTGCTTTGTTTCATGTTAACGTCAGACTGACAAACTGTTGCCCTACTTAGGCTCTGACATGAGAAGCAGACATAACCAAAACATGGCGCTTGCCTCGGGACTTCCGCTATCATTATTCTGAGGCATATTCTTGCTTATGAATGCATTCAGAAAACATGCATTTCAGTTTAGTCAGTTTGCAGCAGAGAAAAAAACAACTTTCTTTAGATTCAAGGTAATCTTTGATAAATTGTAACATTGATTTTTTGTTATCCTTTCGCAAACAAATAGCTAAACGTCACTTGATCGAAAACTTACCAGGTTTCAATGAAGGTATTTTTGAAAGACCTGCTCTGATTATGATAGCATGACATTTGATTGCGAAAGGTCGGAACAAATCTTGAGTAGAAACAGTGTACCTGATAGTCATGTCTTCTGGAAGTAGGGGACACTTTCTAATTTGATGCAACACAAAACCAGAGAACTTCCATCAGGTGATGATTTACTTTATATCAGGTTTTAGTTAATAAAGGATTCATACACAAGTCACCTTTTCATGTTAAACTTCTTAGAACTGCCGCTAAAGTGCAAAACATTACTCTTTTAGGTATTAGCACTTTATCCAAAGGCAAGGAAATTTCCAACCAACACCACTTAATCAATAAAAACAAAGTAAAATTCTAAAATAAAAAAAGAATAAAACAAAAATGACTACTGTTGTTTTATATTAATGCAATAACCCCTGATTTAAAAAGGTTTTATTTCTAACTCTAAGAGGCCATGTTAAAAACAAAAACAAAAAAAACAGTCCCCTTGTTCATTGCCTTCAGAGGACTGATTGCCTCCTGGAAGTGTTGACTCTGCTATGGTTTCCAATGATTGGAACGTGTTTTACCCAATTGGCAATGCTTGGCTGTGATGTTAATAATGGGGTAGGTCAATGAAGCCTTTTGGAATGAATGAGCGCAGTAAACAAACCATCGACCACTTCCAAGGGAGAGTCAAACGAGATGTCTTTTAAACATTCCTCTTGCTTCAAAAAGTATCCCTAAGTATTTAGAAGCGTGGTAAACACGGACTTAATGGCTATATTTACTTCCTTCACTAGCATTTCAAAACTGCAACAGTAAGCAGAGTACAATAAAAAAACAGGAGCAGAAAAACAATGTCGTCCTTGCCAACTCCTCCTGATTCTAGCTTACTGTTTGGGATAAAAGTTGTGCTAAATGGGAATAGAGTATAAAATTATACTCGATACGAGACATTTTAGACGGATTTCGGAGGGAGATGAGAAGTCTGGGTGAAGTCTTCTGTTTCTTTACTTTCCTGAAGTCCTAGAGGTTCTATCAAAGCTATGTTGGCTTGTATGTCCTGGTAGTATCCTCTAAAAAAATGCTGCGGCTCTTAAACCATAGTTACAGAAGGAGACTTTTCATTCAGTGCCTCAAGACATGGATCAATGTACCCTTGGGCAAGGCACTTAACGTCAACTTGCCTACGGACGCATATATCGGTGTATACCTGTGTGACTGAAATGGGTGAATGTGGTTTCAGTGTAAACTGCTTTGATTTGTCTGTATGATTAAAAAAGTGCACCATTCACAATCATTTAAAAAAACAAACTGATTTGTGTACCATATATCTATGATTTGAACTGTTTTGATATGTTTATGTATTTAGCAGAGACTTTTATCCCAAGAGACTTACAAAGTAAGCAGTAGCGCGAAGGCTCTTACCCAAGGACCCACGCTGGATGTTGTTGGTGTAGCCCAGGCATGGATCTGAACCCACGCCACCAGTGCGAAAGTCGGGTGATTTTCAAATTGAGCTATCCAGCAGCTGATATTCTTGTAAAGTGCCTTGAGGCGACGTGTGGTAACAAATTTCCAAAAGCCTTACTAAGACATTTTACTTTAATAAATAAAGATGATAACGCTGCATGAAGTATTTCTGAACTTCCAGTTATTTTTGTCACATATGAATGGAAAACGTGTTTTGGGAATAAAATTAGATTATCACAAGCAACTAAACGTCGATTGAAGGAACTGATGTTCTGTTACGTTGTATTTTATAGTGGCTTGACTTCTCTTGTTTTTTGCCAGCTTCTTCTTAAATGCAGAACAGGACTTCCCAAACGTTAGTAGGGACCAGACTAACCTAGAGCAATGTTCATTGTTAATTTTCCACCACAGACTTGCTACTCGATAAGAAAGTGAAATTCTGTTCTTTGAACGGAATACCTTACAGCCACCATACAGTAAAGATCAGAACGTTAGGTAAATTACCGCCAGTTGTTCTCTCAACAGATTGTCCAAAATGAACTGTGGATGTTCACAGTTCCTCCAGAGTTACTGCTTGCTCTTTGGCTTCTCCTCTGTTGGATGTATCCCTTGTCAGGACTTTCAGTTTGGGTGGATCCTTAGTGTATTTATTTATTTTTTGTCAAAAAACTTGCCAAACCTTTCACAAATAAATCATTATCAAAAAAGATGATCATAATAGATTTGTGAAAAGACAAAAAAAGTAAAACAACCCAGGATATGAATAGTTTTTTTTATAAGCACTGGAGTGCCAATAATATAACTAAACCTTGATTTTCGCATTTCCACATCTTACTTCCCATCCTGCCAGCTGTGTACCTTTGTGTTTCTACTGTTTGTTCGCTAATGTTCACTAACACATCTTGCACATTATGTTTAAGTGGGCTTTATTTATAACGCGAGCTTTGATGGGAATTGGTCAAGATTTTAATTTAGGGATATCTGAGTAAAAAGAGCTGAATCCAAAAGCATGTCTTATATAAATGTTCTTTTTTTTTAACTAACATGAGATTCCTATAAAATACACACATTTTTTTGTTGAGAGGCGTCAAAATGGGAAAAGCATCAGTAGTTAGGATATGAATGCATCTCAAATAGCTTTTAAGACTGGTAATTTTGCCTCACAAGGATTTCTGATCTGCTTATCCTTGCCTTGGTTCTGGGTCTCTTTTGAAAACGACAAACTCCAAACAACATACCAAAGTTCCTCATATATAAAACAATAATTTATTATGTCTCTCATTGTACAAGAATCAAATTGTGAGGCTAACTAGTTATTTGTTAAGCCGGTTTCTCTGCCAGATACATGAAATTCCTACAAAAGAAAGCGCGTCTATTTGTGCATAATATGAATCAGATCCTCGACATCTTCCTCTAAACGTGGCGTACATAGACACACATTAAAATCAATGTTTGGAACCGATGGTACGTCGCTGGTGGTCATCAACTTTGGGAAAACAGCACCTTTTGGGAAAAAAAATTAAAAACTAAATTTCTTACAAAAGTTATATTTTCTGATTCACCAAAATCTTTAAAAAAAAAGGATTTCTGTTCTACAGTTTCAGGGAAAATAGCATTGTCTCCATAAAAGCGTAACGGTAAAATACTGATAAGACAGATATATATATATATAGTAATATAGTACAAATGATGTAAATAGTGTAAATGCTGGCTGGTAAAGTATGGCACACAATCTTTACACACTTTCAAAACCTTCCGACCAACTCAAAAGTGTTGCAGTTATCCATAAGAGCACAAAGGTAGAAAAGGTTACTGGGTTTAAAATCATTATTTTACAGTAGCAGAGTCCTAACCAGTGGAGGCCATTCTTTAATGAACCCCCTTCCTGCAGTGAACGAAAAGCTTTCCTGATTTCCTATTTACACCATGACACCACACGCTAAGGGCCACTCTCTCTTTGTCCCAGTTGATACCGTCATATGTACACTCCTCTCCACCGCTGCCTGGGAGCGCTACTCACACTGTGGTCACAGACAGAAGCGAGTTGTAAACCCTGGTCCCGTCTGGTGACTTGGTACCGTGGGTCAGCAGTTCCTGGATGGTCATCCAGTTGTCGAAAATCTTCTTGTTTCTCTTTTTCATCATCTTTTTGTGGCTAAGTTCAATGATGTTGGGCTCCTTCTTGTCCTCCGCGGCGCCCTGCTCCCTCAGGGAGTCCACTCGGCTCTGCTTCATGAACTCGCGGCGCTGCTTCTGCTCCTTGGCCCGCACGGCGTGCTGCTTCCGCTCCTCCTTGCTCCAGTAGCGGCCCATCTTCAGCTCGCTGATGGCGTCGTCGTCCGTGGTCATGCCGCTGCGCTCCTCGTGGATGCGGAGGGCCCGCTCCCTCAGCAGCCGGTCTCGGATGGGCCGTTTTGTGATGTACCTCGTTCCGTCGCTGCGTATCTTCACTTTCCACTCCATCTTGGCCTCGTAGTCGCCGGGACTGACCGGGTCCCGGCACATGCTGACCAGACTCATCTGGCTCTGAGCATATTCCACAGCAGATTTCTGCTGGATCAGCTGCATGTAGCTTTGGTAGTGCTGGGCATGGGCAGGGATGTGCGCATGCTTGTAAGGGGAATGAGGCTGAAAGCTCCGTCCACCCTTACTGGACTCTCCTAGTTTCCTTTCCTTGGTCTCGGACTGCAGCTCTCTATCTGTTTCCTTGGAAGAACCTATGCTCTGACCGGGGACACTGGCTTCCTGCACAGGTGACAGGAGAGGCTTGTGCATTTTGCCATTTGAGCTACCGGACCCAGACGGTCTAGCTGCACCCTGATTCTCTGCTCCCCGACGGAGGGAATTGTCTGGAGACAGCTCCAAAGTGAGAGGAGTGCTGCGGCAGCTCTCGCCAGTGTTGTAGGCGCTAGAGCTGTCCTTATCCGATTTCTCAGGCAGCTCCGTGATATCAGACAGCTCATGAGGTTGAGCGTCTATGCTTGTGTTGTAGTTGCGGAAGCCGCTGTCGTGGAGCATCCACGCCTCTCGGCACTGCTCCCTTAGCTGCTGCATCTTGTGGACACGGACGATATTCAGGCACTCCAGCTCAATACTGCGCAACTCCTCGTTGAGTAACTCCAGTTCCTTGTCCACGCCCTCCTCTGTCTGACCTTCGGCCCCACCGGCGGCCAGGCCAAACAGGCCCTGGGCTCCGCTGCACCTCATCTGACACTTCAGCTCCAGGAGCTCCCGGAAACGCTCGCATTCGTCGGCCGGGATGCCCAGGAAGTCCGCATCGGCGTAGTCTGCGGAGATGAACGACTCGCCGCCGAAGGGCAGGTCACCGCTGGCGAGGGTGTCCTGGCTGTACGTCAGCTTCCTGCAGCTGCCCAGCGTATTGGAGGCTGTCGTCGTCTGGTCGTCGCCGAGGTTCTCTTGCTCGGAGCTCTCGTCATTCCGGGTGCTCTCGTCAGTGCGGCCAACGCCGCTGTCCTTCTCGTGGTGGTTGGAGAGCAAAGTGGCCGTGTCGGTGGTGCCTCCGTCCTCCTCGTGCTTTTTCTGAAAAAGTTAAAGTCAGCTTTCAAAGGTCTACTGTCTGCAATTCAAGCTTCTCTCATTTGATGCATTCACAATTATTAAACAACATATTCTGAATGATTTATTTAAGATGAAATACTTTGAGAGTGAACTTAGAGGAAAAACCTTGAACTAGTTCACAACCATCCACCAAGAAGAGAAAAATGCCAACTCAAACCTTCCTCTTGTTTCGACTGTAATTGCTCAATAAATGAAAGCAAGGCCAACACGGACTAAGTGGATTTATTAACCTCTTCAGCAATTCTTATCAGCAAGATTGGACAGGATGAAATTCATACTGAGAACTCAAGCGCAATGGCAGAAACCCATCTGGAGCACAGAACGGAGATGAGATACAAGTGGAACTGCATAAAAAGGCAATGGCGAGGCTAGGTTGTTTCTATACTATGGTTAGGTTAGCAAATATTTATTTTTATAAGGACATCTTATCATCCATATGTCCTCTAAACCACAAACGTTAACTTTCAACGGCCTGACAGGAAGGTCTTGGGTGAGCAGTAAATTGTTTGACACCAAAAGGCTTGTTGGCTTCAGGAAAAGACTGCAATTGAATCATTCTTAATTTTTAATAATATTTCCTAACTCAAGATGATGGCCAAATGATGCAAGACTCCAAACTTGTGAACAGAAATGTTCGGCTGTTGTGTTGGATGCTCTACCTTATCAAAGATAGAGAGAAAAAAAAGTGCTTATTTCACAACAGGTTAAGTTAGCTAACACTGTAAGTCAGACTAGGTTTGCTCAGGGGCTTTTTTTTACCATAACAACTTCGTAGAAAAAACATTTTTTTTTACAAACAAAATATAATACTTTCTGTGAATTAATGTGTATATACATGTTAGACGCTGAGGCCACTGTTCTAATCGACTCTATCAATGTATGAGCCAATCTTCTCAACTATGTTCATCTGTTATGAAAAATGTTAATCACTTACACTGATTGTGTGTCTCCTCTTCCCTGCTCAGCATGTTGTGTGTGCGTTTGGCCGAGTATTTGCTACATTTTCAACAAACACTATTCTTTTGGGGGAACTGACTGCGCGACAAATTCTGTTTTCGGTGCACAGTTAAGTGTATGATGATGCTGGCATTTGGGTTAAATTCAGATTTAAGGTAAGGTTCTAGAAGTTCATGACAAATGAATGGACTTCAATTGGAAATCCCCACAAGGATAAAGAGACATAATGTGAGTGTGTGTGTGTGTGTGTGTGTATATATGTGTGTACCTGCTCCAACATGCTGGCAGTGAACTGCATGGCCTGATGGTGTTGCTGCTCCAACATGTCCATGTGAAGGTCATCCAGGAAGTCATTCCTATCATCATCCATCCAGCCCCCATCCAGCTGGGTCATAACAAACAGCAGAAGATAGATTTCTCAGTAGATGCAAAGACAGCTTTTTTTTGGGGGGGGGTTTAAAACAAACAAATAAATATAACCATACAACAAAACACAAATTAGATAATGTGCATCTTCAAGGTTATCAGTTATCAGCCAATCTCAACGTGTTTTCATTTTCCGTTTGTTTGCTTCGACATGCTAATACTGGCAATGCGCGCAATTCTGAAACACTTTTTAGACGTTATTTAAATGATGCCTTGGAAGCAAAAGCAGTGTCCTACTGTGAGCATAAAAAAAACATTGACTGTAAAAAATGAGTTGAATGAGTTGATTTCTGTTTAACAAATTATATTAGCAATTATGCTGACTTCAGACTGAATGCAGTTGGGGCGTTAGGAGAGTCTTGTTTACGTCTGTCTAGGGGTGTTGAGAAGTTTTGCAGCGCTTTGTCTTTAACATACATGTGCGTCAAACTTGGGGCAGCGCACACGTTGCGACACTTATTCAATAAAAAGCATAAGTGTGATTGTCAAAGGAGAATTTACTGAAGAGCTCCAGCATATCATCATGAAATGGCTCAAACAGAATAAAACGGAGAAACTTTACAGTTTTTCATTCAGTCTACATGTTACCTTTAAATCTCTTACTCTTATTTCTAAGCCTAAATAAAATATATACATCAACTGCCTGCCTCGGTGCTTGTTTGATTTGAAATGAAGCAGGAACTATGAACAGGCAACTTTTGAGTTATTGTTTCTCTGTAACAGCATCTTAAATAAAAAGTATTACTCCGTTTGCAAACTGGCAGTGCTTAAGTCAAATGCATTTATTGATCAGGAAAAACCACAGAATCTTTGATTCTAGTAGTCACCAATCAGGTTGATCAGGCTAATTCCGAACACACACAAGCACACAAATCCTGAAAGTCTTTACCTGGATCTCTGGTCTGGCCACCAACAGGGAGATATTCTGGTTGCCCTCACTGGTCAGCAGCGCCACCGCATCCTCTCGATTTTGGATCTCCACGCCATTGATCTGGTTGAACAACAACAAAAAAGTGATTTATCTCTTTTCGACGCTAATTCCTTGGTAGTTCTATTCAAACAGACTAAAGATTCAAGCATCAGAGTGTGTATCTCTCACCTGTATGATTTTGTCCCCTTCTCTAATTCTGCCATCCTTTGCAGCGATGCTGTTTGGATCAATCTAAAGGGAACAGATTTGTGAAATGGTGAATTACAGTGTACATAATTCCTGCTGATTAGCCCGGTGTTAAAAGTCTTAAAGCAGATCTGGGCAGAACCCCCAAAACATTTACCTCGCTAATGTAGATCCCAGCCTCATCCTCATCATCAGTCCGGTAACATATGGTCAGGCCGAGTTTGTCTTGGATGTTTGCTCGGTACAGATCCACCTCCTGGTTAGACACATATTAAACCTGAAATTACTTTTTTCCACCCCCTTAAAGATGAAGCACGGAAAAAAAATAGCCGAGAGCTTGTGAAAGTATCTTTCTGGACAAAGTAAATGTATTGACCACAAAATGGGGCCAAAGTGCAACACGGATCTATCAATCACTGTAATGAATCTTTCAGGTGGACGCGGAGAGGCCATCGGCTTTTCCTGGAGGCCCGCTGACAGGATGAGAAATGATGCAGTGAAACGCGGACGGCCGAAGCGCCGTTTCTCACTTGTCAACACCTGTAATCTCACAGATCCAGATAAAGTTAAGAAGAACGCTGGTCTCTGAGGCTATAGGGCAAGCTCTGGAACAGGTAGCCCCTAAAACATCTAAGCTCTAGTTGTATGTGCTGAAGTCTCTCTGTTTTTTGCTGTTGTGGTTTAGAGTTGGACATAATATAATTTTGTAGCCCCTTACTTCGACTAAGAGTTACACTAAATATAGTTTAACCTCATGCAAATCCCAAAAATAAGTGAGATTTGACAACTGGATATTTTTAGACAGCTTGGTAGCAGAAAAGGTTTTGTAAGGCTATGACTTCCATCCATTAAATTAGATACAATGCATCTTTTTCTCATTAATAAGCACTTCATTTATTTAGCCTTTAAAATTTGGAGTTCAAGAATGGTGATGAAAGTCACAAGGTCTCATTTAAGGAGACCTTTTATTCTTCGTAGCTGTTAAGCTAAGGCCAGCTGCTCTTCTTTTAGGGCATGAGCCACACATTTGCATTAAACAATATTGATTTTGAAGCCTTGCTAAAAATGTTAAAGCAACACTAAGAAGATTCAGTTTTGGTCAATTTTGACGGCTAGTGGACAAAAGCCGTAGTGTTTTTCCTGATTGAAGACTGCATTTCCCATCAGGACCAGCACATAGTGCTGTATAATCCTGTTCTCCCTGTAGCCTGCAGTTGGATTGAAGGACATTTCTGTTTCCAGTGTCTGTGTGAAGGATGAATAGCAATGAGGTAATGAATCTAATTGTGGTCAAACAATGTCACATGATGATGCTGAAAATAAACGGGGAAAGTGAGGTATGCCGTAAAGCAGTCAGCAAATTTGTACTTATTTTGTGTGGCAGGGTTCCTGCCACCCTCCTCAAAGTTGCTTAGTGCTGGTTAAAGCAATACGGACCCCCTCGGGCCACGACAGAGGTGTCATTCAACCAGCTGTAAGTCGATGTATAATCACATAAGATACAAAAATATTCTACACACACATCCCCACATTATGTTGCCACCATAGATGTATTTCATAGTGGAATTGATGCTTTCAAGGGTCATATGCAGAGTTTGACTTCCGCAAAGCAAAACAAAGGTGGGTAGAACCAAAAAATATACAATTTTGTTTCAGAAACCCACAAAGCAACCTAAATTTTATTTTAATATACTCGGGTTTTTAGGCTGTTTGTAGTAAAAGCTGTTGTTTCATTTCCCCCAAAGCAGGGTAAAATTAAACAGTTCAGAATGGATCGATACATTAAACATTAAAGACATTCTTTACTAAACCGCGGGTCAAAGTTCAAGGATTCTTTAAAGGAGAGCTAGTGAGTGTGACGTAGTGGCTTTTTATAGTCGTCCATCGACTACGTTAACTTTATCCAGGGGGGTGTGGGGTCACTAAAATGGACAACAGCAGTTATATCATAGACTCATCCACCAACTGTTCATCAGATCCGACCCTGCAGCCGTTATCGGTCATCTAATTATCTGATGGTCCTCTTCTTCACTGGTTCCTGTCACTACACACATAAGTAATGACATCACCGTTGTGCGTCTGCTAATCCCAACCCCCCCCACCCGCAGCATCTCGAGTTCTGTCATTGATAAGTAGCAGCGACCGCATCTGGATATGTGGTCGGCTCAAAAAACAAAAAAAAGCCTTTTCGTCTTGATTGTTTGATCTCAAGTCCACCTCTGCCCTCTTGCCTCCTCATTGATAAAACAGCAGAGAAATCTAAACTGAGACGATGTTTTACCTCGTACTCCAGCCCCTCGCGCTCCATCTCCTGTTGGATGCCCTCCAGGAAATCGTTGGGGTCAAAGAATGAGTGCTCCGGAGGAGCCCTGAGAACACAAAGGCAAACAGAGAAAGAGAAAGAGAAAAGTGAGATAAATACAAAAAGAAATGTGAAAACTAAATTAGGAAAGAATCTGTTTTGATTTTGATTTTATCCCCTGGTCTGATAATTAAACAGAGGGAGCGGACTAAGACTCACTGAGGCTAAGCCCAGAGGCTAAACCACAAATTAGCATGCCGTGTTGTTCATTTGACTCAAATGAATTAAAGAAATCAGCATTATTCATTAAAGGTCGTATTTCTGCTGTACGCTGCATACTCAGGGTTTCGGAGCTCTGATGTTCTCGCACACAGACAGAGACAAACGAGAAGCAGCTCGGGAATAAGCAATTATAAAAGAGCAGTAGCGTCATTTCAACGTGCCCTGGAGCTGCCGTCATGTCCACTGATTGGCAGGAACAGTTTCTCTCCGACCGTAACGCTCCCTCCTTTGTGATCTCACTTTTCTACAAGCCGTCACTCACTGGATGTAAGAAAGCTAATCCAAATATCAGCTGACCTCCTTTATTTTAATGTCGTTAAAAACCTGGACCTTACCACTAGAACTCCAAATCATTGTGGTGCCACTACACTATGATGGGGCCCATCACTCAGGAACAGACTCCAGACCACATGACTTTCTTCCATCTTTTTCGAATCCAGTCTTTAGAATCCTGAGTAATGTGTTTTTTCGATTTGCCTCCCTGATCTGTTCAGTCTGAGTCCACGAAGTTCCCTTTGCATCGTCTATGTTGAGCTTAGTGGTACACAAAATGTCTGCATGAATATATATCGGTATCAGTCGATCTTAGTCATTTTTTCCCCAAGGGTAGAAAAGGAGAGAAAAAATGTTTTTGTAAGAAATGATTTAAAATGGCTCCAAGGATTTCAAGGAGTCAAATATGGTTTTTTTTGGGCCCCTTGAGTTTGACTATTTTTAAACCAAATCAGAAATTTACTACAAAAAGAATCAGTAAAGGTGGATTTAGCGGTTCTTCTCTGTGTTTATACCTACAACAAAAGTACACAACGCTATAGGACTTTAAAAAGTTTTAACATTTATCTTTTAGCTTTCATGTATTTGTGTCATGAAGTCAAAACTGTAAATTCAACATTTTATTTATTTTGCCCATTTGTGGAGAGGCCTGACTCAGCTCAAACTCAAAAATAAAACTTTGTCTTTCCTTTTGCAAAATTATTTGACTAATTTTTCTTTAAAATCTTAAAATATTAATTTGATTTCAAAAATTTTTTTGATACTAAACTTTATTCCCTTTGTTCCCTTGCTCCAACACTGCAGGATTAAACCTTTAAATGTTTGTATATTCTTTTCTGCAAAACGGACGGGTAATGGTGTTACCTTTATTTTTGCATTGTACACATTTTTTTTTTACAAAATAGAATCTTAACAATAACAAGTCTGTCAAGTTGTGTCGAGACAGTCTCTCAAAGAAAGAAAAGGAAAACAAAAAAAAAGACGAAGCTGTTCTGGCAGATTGCTTTGGGAACCTCTGAGGCGGTAAATAATGTTCCAGGTGGGCCGCTAACAGTTAAAAGCTCCAGAGAGCACAAAACTGCTCGCTGCTATAAAAGGCGTAGTGGAAAGCCATCACAGTCACAGCGACTCCTCCTTCCAATGTAGCAACTGTCAGCTAAGCATCACAAAGCAATATTTCAGTGATTGCTCCTCTAAAGGATCTGGGCTGAGATGCTTCCTGTGACATTCTACAACTGCTGCTATAAACTCTATTATTTCAGTATCCTGTGCTTCTAATTTAGCTTTCTGTCTTTTCAAACCCCCAGTCGGTTGTGGCAGATGGCTGCTTGTACTGAGCCTGGTTCTGCTGGAGGTTTCTTTCTGTTAAAGGGGAGTTTTTCCTCTCCACTGTCGCTACATGCATGATCAATATGAGGGATTGCTGTAAAGTCAACGACAACACAAGCCATTGTTTTGGTCTGCTGATTCCAGAGGAGTGAATGCTGCAAGTCAATGACTTGATGCAATCTGCTGGGGTTCCTTAGATTGGAAACTTTTGCAAATTGATTTGTTATGATGTATCTTTGATTTTAATTGATTTTCTGTGAAGTGACTCGAGACGACACCTGTTGTAAATTGGCGCTATATAAATAAACTGATTCTTGATTCTTCTTGATTCTTAAAAAAAGGTAACCAAACACGGATGGATTTGGAAATCCGTCATCGTCGTTCCGTGTCACGAACTCCTTTCATTTAAAAGGAGTTTGGAAACAAAGACAGTGAGAGGAAAATTACCGGGGAATTACTTTTTGTAACCAGAGCGTTGCTGAGGTTCTGCACTAATCGGTTTGAAGAAATAACCTGGGAAACTATTGTTATTGCATTTGCAAAAGTTTTGACAGGTGAAATTTTCAGATTTTACAAAAATATCTTTTATACTTTTGAAAACTAAAATATTTTCCAAATTATGAACTTTCAGTACTTTATCTTGAGTAAATATTGACCGCACCACTCTTACTTGTAGTTGAGACACTTTGACTCAAGTACTAGAGTTGAGTACTTTGTCCACCACTGGAGATTACCATCACCCTGCTCACCTTCACCGTCCTGAACGAACAACCCAATTTGCTGATGGCTCCATATCCTAAAACTGTTGCAATCCCACTCCCCAACCCCTCGGCTGCAACCCATTGCACTGACTTTTTCAGCAATTATTGCCAAAACCAAAAACTTCAGGCTAAATCAACGCAGACATCAACCATGAATCCATATAGAAAATTATTCTCCAATCAAACAGCAGAAATTAGAATCAGCTGATGTTCAATTCAATTCAGGTCAGACTTTTGGTTAACGCATAAAAAGGGGAAAAAAACATATAAAGGGTTTACATGCATCTTTGCCAGATAAGTCATCAACTTTTGTCCACCTATGGATACTTTATGTACAGTCTGGATTTTAAGCTGCACAAACAGCTTTGGTGAAGGATTTTTCTTCATAAAGGAAAAATAACAAAAGATTTAAAAAAAAGTCAATACTTAATACTTATTGAAGTTAGTTACAGATTGACAGAACCACCTGTGGCTCCAGATCTGTAGGTTTTAGACTTCTGACCCAGCAGATGAAAACTGTTGTCCCCTTTTTTTTTTCTTTTTATTCAAAGTGAAACTGTGAAGGTAAAAAAGAAAAAGAATTGGCTCAACAGTCTAATTACTAAGAGTTTCTGTGCCAATGCATATAATTAAGAGAAATAGCTTTCGTGTTATCTCTTCAGTAAAAGGGCCAGGACCAGTTCTACAGAGGCATTGGCCCCCGTTGGCCCCTGTCAGGAACCATCCATGCCTGTACATAGATAAAAGATAATTAACCAGGAGGAAGAATAATCATTGCCAAGGCCATGGCTATATGCGCACTTTAATCGCTCGTAGGTTCCCATGAATTTGAAAAGCAGCGCTATCAGGTGCTCTACTCACTCCTCCGGCAGGAGATACTCCTCCAGCTCCGTCATCGGGGGCGAGGATGGAGGCAGCTTCCTGAGAGCCATGATGTGCTGCAGAGTGATGTCGGTCTGGGTGCTGCTGTCCGACACCTGGGTGTCTGCGACGGGGGCGACTAGTTGGGGGTAAGGGCCCCGGCGTAGAACCTTAACCATAATGGGCTCCTTGGCGGTGCGGAAAGCCTCCACTGCTTGGTCATGGGTGGCTTTTGAGAGGTCCTTCCCATTAACCTGAAGGACAAGACAGAGACGACATCAATACCTGAACAGATGAATTTTTTTGGGTGATTTATTTTTTCTTTTGAACAAAACTAATATAATCACTTTTCAATTAAGACACTATCAAATAAATCAATGTGCCCAAACACATGAAGCCTGATCTTCTCTTCGGTAAATGTACTGCCACAATATTTTTCACAGGGTCGTGATTGGATGAAGACAATACGACCTTAATTAGGAAGAGTCTCCCTTTAATTAATCAAGTTCATTAGTGGTGGGTGCGTGCAGGATTCCTCTTTTAGTTAAGTAATCTTCCCTGGGCATTAACCTGAGAAGATTAATTTGAGCAAAAGGCTGCAGACGGCCACAGAGATGAGGCTAATCAAGTGCGGTTGTGCCACCTAAAGGCTCTGCGTGCTGAATGAAAGCCTCTAAACACCTTGATCTCATAGGAATACATAGAGAACCAAAAAGTCTAAAAGCAGACTTCAGTACAGAGTTTCCAATCAAACAGCCGAGATTTTAGAAACTGCCATATTTGGACTTGAATGTGTATGTGGGTATGTTGGGTTCTTGCGCACAACAGTCAAAGTAACTCGGCACTGACGTCCCATATTCGACTATTGTTATCATATTGGCCACGTATTAGGGGGAAAATTAGTTCATTCTTTCAGAGGTGCTGATTTTGTACGTTGTTTTTTTTAAACTTGTGTTGTTGTTGCCAGCCAAGCTGCTCCATTATGAGCTGTGTTTCGTTTCTAACAGGAAGTTATGGTTGTGCTAACGGATTCTTATTGGCTGACATAGGTTTTACCTTTGCGCTAACGCTAATTCCATTCATTTGGTTGAAACAACATTTTCCTTATTTTAAAGATAATTGAGTTAACTGTTCGTTGTACCCTGGTATTTGTGTACAAGGCTCTCTACTCACCTCTGCTGGCAGGTCAAACTTTAGTATTAGTTAAGAAATTAGCCTAATCAATGATCATTTACAACTAATATCGAGATTATAGGATTCTACACCCATGTCTGTAGAAGTTCCCAAAGAAAAAAGGTGAATAAAAACTTTACTCCATTTCACTCCAATCACCCCCTGCGGACTTGCATAAAATTGCTGCCTCACTTTCATTTGGCAAATCATACAAACTGAATCGGCTTTTGATTCCTGATGTGTTGAACGTTTTTGCACAATCTCAGTCTTGGGATGTTCCTATTTAAAGCTGCAGCTTTACACCAGTGGCAGATCATTAAAAAACTCCTGAGTCTCCAACATCCATCCTAACTTATGTGTCCTTTTCTAATTAACATTGGTCAGTTTGGCTGGTTTGCGCTGTGTTGGTCTCATGTATATGGATGCAGAATTAGCCGTTTTTTTTGCAGGGCAACATAAAAGCAAGCTGTAGCAACACTGAGAATGACCTCCTGGTAATAAAGTCTGTACTGGTGAAAAACCTGATGAAAACAATGAAAAACAATGAGGAGCTGCTTCTATCAAATCTGTTCATCTTATAAATGTATATGGAATGAAATAAGGCTTGTTCAAACAGCAGTTCTTGATAGTACTTCATACTACTGAGTAAATGCGACTGCCATCAGACGTCCATGTGAAAGGTAAAGAGGAAAATGTAGATATCACAACTTATAAAGTCCAGCTATTTGCAATATTTTTAAATCGCTCAATATAAATAAACTGAATGCAACCAATTACCATGAAAATCATTATAACCGGTGAACAGGATCCACCTTTGAATAGATAACTGACAGTATAGGTTCAATAATCTACGGTAAATGTGCAGAAGAAGGCAGAAAAGGCAGCAAAGGTTGATAGAAGGATTGCTGGAGGTATAAAACAGGGCAACTCTTCATGACATCTTGAGAAGATTGAGTACTAGTGTGGATGTTCAACTTCCAGCTGAATGGTTGCCCTAAACATTCATCCAAACCCACAGGGGAATGATTTTGATTAATGTATATTCTGTTGTTCTGTTGTAAGCATGTTGGAGTGAATTTATGCTGATATTTTATTAGTTATGGACACGTGTTATGATACTTAACCATGACAACAGGTTGGTTTAAAACTGGAGCAGCTGATTAACATCACAAAAGCTGAAATAATACCTCAACTGCAACCACAAATCCAAGAGAGAACAGAGAGAGAAGGAGGAAGTTTAAACCATCACTTCCATTAATCATCTATGTCAGATCTACAGCTAACAAGCTGGATGCTTCTATACCAAGAAGCATTATTCATAAAACCAAGAACATTATGGAAAACCCTGAGGACCATCCTAATCAGAGTGTTTAACAACAAAGTGTTGTCAGATGCGTAATAATATCTGCAGACTACCCCTGCATTTTTGCCTCTACAACATAACTTTACGAAAACCTTTAATTTCCGTTTATGAGTAATTTTTTTGGAATTTTTTATTTATTTATTTAAATTCAGCTCTACTCCACACCTTATAGAGGTTTAATAGTAAAAGGAAAACTTTACAATAGCTTTTTCTCGACTTTGACAAATGTATACATTTGCAAGGCAAATGCAGCTATGCAGCTACATTTTAATGTAGGGGATTTGGCTGAAAAAAACCAAACATTGTTGAACTATTTTTTGATAGAGTTCAAATTCAATCAAAAACATGTGCTGATACAACATAAAGAAGAAAAAAAAAGAGGTCTCATGACTGCCTTTATTTTTCATAAGCAGCTTAAATTTGCACACTTTCTTTGTCTTGCACAGGGAGGTGTGATGTTGTGATGTTGCACATCAGCTGAGAAACACAAGCGGCTTTGTGCCGCCCTTTCACTTGACTGAGGCCTCTATAGTCCAACATGGCTGCTTGGAATTTAAGGGCTCCACGGAGGCAGGAAAGCAGAGACAAAGCCTTTAGCCCATGCCTGGGGAGCTGCAGGCATTCTGCATCGGTGCTTTTAATGGGGTGGTACCAGGAACCCTATACGGTTCTGTTTGCATGGGCTCAATGCAGACACAGACAGGTTTACCTGTGTGAAACTTCAAACAGAGGGTTTGGTTTGCATAGGCAGAACACACTGGCTTCTGTCTGTGTGTAAACAGATTAATGACACACAGAAGGATCCCTGCAAACCCCTGGTTCATCCTTGAGATGGGTTTCTGTTAAATCTATTTTAACAACAGGAGGGCAGCTATTCCCCACTTATAGCAATACTATTTAGGTCGAAATCAAACATCTTCTGTTCCAGTGTCTGGAGAGAAATTTACACAGCTGTGGCTTTCTTATTCACAGCCTATTTTCTTTCATTAAAATGTCACATTTGACCTCTAAGCCAACACTAGAAATGAGTCCTTGCTCTGAATCTGGCTTTTTTTTGCAGCTTACATAGGATTTCATTTCTTTTCAATGTGGCGGCCTTTTGGGTAATAATTAGGGGCGGCGGGGGTCACATGTGCTTTGAACTGTGATGTCAGCTCATCTCTCCAAAGCAAATCAAGTTGGACTGAGACGTCAGTGTTTGTGTGTTTGCCTGTGTGGATCTATTCTGGGGCAGCACGGATGCATCAGAAACTGGCTCATCTGCCAGGCAGCTGGCTCTAGATTTTCCATTATTGTCTTTGCATTACTGTGATAGAGTGAGGCTGCCATAGCTTTATTAGCTCTTTATTTAATCTGGCACTGTCTGTGAAATCAAAATTCATTTGTTTGATATTTCTGAGAACCATGGAAGAGGGATAACAAATGAATATTTTTCATAAATAACGTGATAAATAGAAATAAATTATGCTATTCCAAGGTGCCTAGTTACTGTTTCTATGCATGTCAGGTTTACTGCAGTATAGTATTATTTGTATGTTTTGGTTTATTTATGCCTTGGTGACTTTACTTTTTCCTCAAATTTCTTAGTGGTTAATACACTTTTTTCAGATATAATTAACAGTAAATGTTTTTAGTTCTGGTTCCACTGCATCAGCTTTGCTAATTGAGCTGAAGTTACCTTCATAGAACGGTTAGCCTGTCTGCATGCTTGCAAGTTACATGCATTCTAACTTAAAAGTTAACCGTAAATGTCTAAAAATTTTTTGTACTTCCAGACAGAAAAGGAGGACTAATGATAGTTATAAGGTGGACAAATATTGGACGCTGATAGTTAAAAATGTCGGGTTAGAACGTTTTTTGCTTTGCTAACTGAGCTAAAGCTAACAGCAAAGAATAGTTAGCTTTCATGGTGCTTGAATGCTAACTTAAACAAAATCCTATAAATTATGAGGTTACTGTTAACAAAACCTTTATTAGGTATGAATATCGCCCTAAGAAAACAGAAAAAAAACAGCAAAACAGCTAACATTAGCTGCTTACAGATGTTAAACATTTTTAAAATGAACCTAGAAAAGATTTAACTCTATAAACCTTTACGCCAAGTGCCAAATAATGTAAACTCCTAATTCATTTAGAAAATATTCATTGGTCTTAAAACAAAATCTATATGCAGGTCCGACACTTCAGAGCTACAACTCTGGTCAGAAGATCTCTAATTTTAGGAGACTGGGACTTTTTATAGCATTCTAGCAATATTCTACCAAATCCACCTTTCAAAAAAGACAAAACTATCTCCAACTCAGCATACAAAAGTAACATCTGCTTCATTTATAGTCAAAATCTGGTAGAAAAGGGTTTGACATATGCTAGCATGAGTTTATGATAGGGCCTTTTAATCCCCACATAATTCTTTAATAAAGACAAATGTTGTTAAAGAGCCCGTGTCCCTCTTCCTTGGGGATATGCTGTGAGATGAACAGAGGGAAATCCGCCCGGAAAACGAGGTCTTTCTGTTTGGCGGTGTGGAACCCCTGGTAATCTGACACTTTAGGCAAGCACTGAAAAGAGGGATGAGAGTCCAGGCATTCTGCTTCTCTTTCTGGTCGAATAAACCTTTAAGAAAAATTCTGAACAGAGGATTTCTGTATGTGAATGTTGTCTTAAAAGTGCATTAAAAAAAATCCAAACATATTGTTTATTAAACTGAACAGATATAAGACCCTCCACAGTGTGAGGCTGGAAAACACAGCAGTCTTTATTTACATCAACGCTCCAGTTTACTGAGGATTACAGAACAAACAGCTAAAAAACTCCATGCAGGCTCAGAAAAACAGCCTTGTTTTCTTTCACCTAATCATATTTAAGTATGGGATGTTGTGTTACCCACAGATGGTCAATTAACAACTCAAATTTCTCCCAGTTTGCTTTCTGTTGCCTCCCTGAGAGGCTGATGAACACAGATGAAGGTATACAGCGTGTCTCCCAGAAAGCTTAACCCGACTTTATTGCCAGACTTTTTGGCAACAGAAAAACTTCATATAAAAACACTTGATTATCTTGTCATGATTATAGTTTGACACGCAAATTGTATTTGACATTGTCTGCTCAGAAAGCCTGAAACTGCAAAGACCATCAGTGGAGAGCATCACACCTTGCATTGTGTCATGGAACACTGCCACAAAGGAAAGTACAGGGCGAGCTTCACAGAAAAGCTAATATCTGCAACTGGACTGAAACCCAGGGTTGTGTCATGCTTCATTAACAACGTTATCTCACACCACTGCCCCGTGCTTCGCTTTCTCCAGAGCCACAACAAACAGCAGTGAAGACATTGAGACACTCAAGTCAAGTTTGTTGTTGAAAGAAAGATGCAAGTCAAGAAATCTAGTTAACTTATAGAATAGACCATTAAACGCTTGGGAAAGACATCTGTTGTTCAAGGACCATGAAGGTTTTGCACACTTTTGTAATGTTACAATTGCAAATGAATGCCGAACCTTTGCACAATAAGTTGGTGTTGTTTTTCTATTCTCCCCATTTAGTACACAAAACAACCTATTAAAATAACAGGAAACGTAACTTTCAACCTATTCTACAAATTCTGGTTGTAGGTCTGGACTTTAACTAGGGATCTAGTTAACTAGGCTTTAAAACTAGAACAAAATACTATAATGATGGAGAGGAAAAGCCCATCTTTAGCAATGAGAAAACTTCAGCAGAACCAAATCTGGATCAGTACAACCGATTAAAGGTTTGAAAAGAGAGAAAACGCTCAAAAAAAAGCAGAGGAACTGATGTAGACAAAATTTATCTTGCTTGTAAATCTTGAGAAAACACCTTCCCAACAGGATGCTGCATATTTTAATCACATTTTAAAATGAATACGTATTTTAGAATCATGAGACTTAAATTAAATTTAGAATATGCGCTAGTTTGTCATGGTATGTCTCATAAAATCTGAGAGCCATTGAAGTTTGTGTTAAGGAGTTCAGAGTTCATACATACTTAAGACCAGACACTGTACAATCTGGCATCAATGATGAGGTTATTATTTGTTTACCGTAGCAATGGGTCGAAAAACAAGTGCTAAAGTGCTGAAGATCAATGCTGACTTTAAATCATTAGGCAAGATTCAAGGACAATATACCTTCAAGGCCTTTTGTCAACCCATTTTCAAACCATAGATAAAAGTATTGGAATAACGAAGAGGTCATCTGTTGGCTGATGGATTAAAACAGGGTCAATACCCCTGCCTGCTTATGTCCTATCTTTTGTTTAGTCTTTCAGACTGTTATTGTCTAAAATTCAGCATATTACTGATTTCAGCAAGTGATCGGATGTTGCCGATCAAACCGTTGCCTTTAAAAACCAACATAAAGCTGCATTAGCAGTCTGAGTTGCATGCTTATGACATATAGTTTGCTTTATGCTAACTAAGCTCTTATACAACAAAAAATGTAGACAAAATTCATACCAAACCAAGTATTTCCACTACAAATCTGTCATTTTTGCATCGCAAGGCATGACAATACAACAACACAGACCTCCATATGATATTATGGAGCCACAGAAATCTGTTGTGTTGGACATTGATTTGTTTTACAAACGAATCTGTATCAGATTTGTAGGGCAGACCTCAACATTCTTGGAGGATCATATGTCTAAGAACTGTGAGATCTCCCTGAATGAACTGGGGAGAGATACACTGACTAACAAATGGATGGATGAATGGTTGGATAGATCGGCTGATGTACAGACAGACAGATGATACACACATAGATGGGCAAGTGGAACGGTAGAATAACAGAAGTATAAATGGACGAGTTACGGAGGGACTGGTGGATGAATTAATGGACTTATGGATGGGTGGATGAACTGATGAGCCAATAAATTGATCAATAATACACCATTGATGAACATGTGGATAGATATACGGGTATATGGGTAAATAATGGATGGATAGATTACCAAGCAGATGGAAAGATGGATGAATTAATAGCAATATGTTATACAGATGGATGGACCAGTGTATAGACAGAACATTGACTTAATGGCTGGATAATGGATGAATACATGTATAAAGAGATGGATGGATTGATAGGTTGAGTTGTTTATCCCAACATGTAACTGAACATTTTCAGAACATCACCTTCCTTAAATCAACATTTAAAACAGCTCACCAACCGGGCAACTCTAAACTCAAATATCACAACTTCCTGCGAGTCCCTGTTCATGAGAGCCATCCTCTCCAGAGTTGGATGGGATTGCTCACAGTGCCGATCTAGCGCTTATTAAAGGGCCGATCTAGCGCTTATTAAAAACACTCAGTGTCAAGTGGTTGCGCTTGGTGCTGCTGGTCCCTGCATTGTCTTCTTATGCAGTCTGTGTCAGACCTCATTACTGGGCCCAGGGTCAATCTGGCCTAGCTGCATCTTTGCAAGCCCTCTCCCGCCCTTGTGTTTTTGGAACTGGCTTGAATGATGGCACCCACGCTGCCAGTGGGATAGACTAGATGAAGCACAGTCTGGTGAAAATATTTCCATTTTATTTTTCAGTCAATCTGGTGCAGAATATGCCATGCTGAGACCATCTGGCTCTGTGACAACTTGCCTCCTTGAACCAAGCATGACATATTTGCAGCCTTCAATCAGAAATGTGGCTAATTAGAGTTTCCTAAAGGATATGTTCCAGCAGGCTCATTTGCAAACCTATTTCTCTGCAGATCAATTGCTTTTTTTCATAAATCTATTTATCTGTAGGGTTCAGGAAGCAGAAGCGATATGAAAAAAACAAAAAATGCAAAGGATTTAGCAGATACACTGACCCAGGCCTGTCCCGCATGGAGCACAGATTCAAGTGGCAGCTTGTGCTGAGGCTCTAATTAAGCTTGGAGTATTAGAAGGACCGAAGTGAGGCACCACAGCCATTAAAGGGTGCTTCTGGCCAGACTAACTGACCTGTTACTGTCAAATAGCGTTTCCATGGCCTTTGCACTAAACTACCTGACAAAGAAAAGTGAGCCTACTTCTCCACATGGTGCTAAACATTAGCTTTGAAGTGAGGGCTGAGGGATCCCTGGCTGTTAAATAGGTGTTATATATATATATATATATATGCTTCTAACGATAATAATAGGATTGGAATGTGTCTATCTACATCTTTAGAATTAGCTGACTTCAAATAACCTTAATCATGTCTGATTCTAGACACAATTCTTTGTACAATCAAAAAAACAAATCTTAAATCACCAGTAAACAAAAAATAACAATAATAAGTAATTTTATTATATTCTAAAATCTACAACTGACTGGAGAATTTATTGATTTCTTTAATGTTTTTCTTTTTTTGGTATCAATTATTAAAGTTGTAGTACAGAATGCAGAATCATGGAATTGATAAACAGGTTTTGGTATAAATGAAGACGGTATTCATTTACTGCATGTGTATGCCGTATTCTCCATACAAATATGCGGTGAAGATTAGTTTCTAAGATTCACACAAGGCAGATTTTTGACCTGTTAAATTTTTGGAATTTGACTAGGCCATTTTATCTTATTGTATCTGCAAGTATATAATTGGAAGTCGGTTTGTTGGACTTCCAGAACATTTTAGAGCTTTGTTTCCAACTATGGCTTTCTTATTGCCACTCTTTTTTTTCTCAAATATACACTGCTTCATGCAGGTCTATCCTGTAATCTCCGTTAAATTAATTAATTTAATCTTAATCTTTATCCTGTAATCTCCCAAAGAAGCAAACTTAAATTCCATTGAAAAAATGTGAAAAATATTGAGGTATTAGGACTACAACATTACCAAAACTCTTAATGAATAGTATTTGAACAGACTGTAAAAGCCTCAAAGTCAAGTAACTGTTTTTTAATCCTGCCAAGTTGGCAAAAAACA
The DNA here is from genome assembly GCA_032876305.1 of Orestias chungarensis. Lineage (NCBI taxonomy): Eukaryota > Metazoa > Chordata > Actinopteri > Cyprinodontiformes > Cyprinodontidae > Orestias > Orestias chungarensis. The sequence continues at coordinate 2,430,372 of JAVLVB010000211.1, read as the reverse complement.
CCTACAGGTGAAGGTGATGTTCAGGCTGTTGACTTTTGGGAAACCATCCAGAGCCATGAACTGGAAACATTTCAAATGTGCAAGGCTTATTAAGACCCCTAGAGAGATGATGAACAGAGTGGGCGTTTTGCCAGGCTTGCTGATCTACATGATCTGTCTGTGTTAACAGCAAGCGGGAAAAAAAGAACTTCCCAGAACTCTCCATTTTCAGGGTGATCAAATCAGACATATGCAAACACACCTTTTATTTATCACGGCCCACTGTGAAAACCACAGAAGAACATGGGACGGTCATTTACGCATGCATCAGACAATTCAGTTTTGTGCCGAGAACACAGAATGATTTGATTCGTCTTTACAGATAGACCCCAAGAGGAGATTTACTTTTAAAAGTGGAAGAAAATGGATGAATCCAAGGACAGATCAAGGCCATTCCGGAATCATGCACTTCGAGTCTTTTCCTCGTTGTGTCAACCCTCCATGAGCAGTGCTTAGGGAAGTTTCATGGAAGCTCATCCGACTGAATCGGAGTCAGAGGAGGCTGAATCACTATGCGTTTGGTTAGATCATGTTTTATTCCTCACATTATGTGACACTCGAGGTTCCTTCATCCCTTTCTTCACACGACTCTTGAGAAACTCCTGTGAGTTAAAATTTGCCAGCAAAACACCTTAATCTCGTTTGAACACTTATTAATCCAAGGTTTGTTGAACATATTCCAGCAGACCCCTGTTCTGTTCTCTAAATTCTGCTGAGCTCCAAAGAAAGACGGCAAATTCTTTTAAAACACATTTTAAAGCCAACAAAAAAAACCAGTGTGACTAATCCTGGTTATTATTAACCTGTGTGCTACAAAAATTTAAAGCCTATGGATTAAGAGTCTAGTAAAACAGATATAATGTTTAAACATGCAAAGTGTGCTGGACGGGAACACAACTCAGTTCTGTCAATTTTTCTGATCTAAAGTGAAGGCTAGTTATAATAAAAGGTGAAATGAAAATGTGCCCATCTATGCATGGTTCCCATGTCATTCACTGCCTCTCCTTGGAGGAGAGACAGAAACACCGTGCATGGCTGCACAGACACATTTTTACCAAAGATTATTTTTGTGATGCTAGTAAATTCTTTCTATTAGTTTATTGTTTTCAAGGAGAAATTTAAAAAACGAAACAGAGAGAGGCCGATTTATACAACGTAAATGTTTTTGAACTGCTGCAGGAAAACAAGCGTACCCAGGGAGAACCCACTCTTGCAACAGAAGGACGCGCAGACTCCATGCAAAAACTTCCCTAGCTGGCGTTTGACCCAAGACCTTCTTTGTGCAAAACAACTGTGCTAACAAACGCACCACTAAACCCACAAGCAGTGCACTGGCTGCTAATTCAGGGTAACTGAGCAGCATAGAAGCTGAAGAAAAGACACGAAAACTGAATACACATAGCACATATTTTAGTGAGAGTGTTATTAGAGGTCAGAAAAGTGATCGGCAACATCAGCATCTACAGTAACATTTCAAATTATTTATATACCGATAGACATGGTTTTACATAAATCTCTCAATTAGTCTTTCATTAGTATTTCATTAATCTATGAATTTTGATTAGGATAATGGCAAGCAACCTCGTCAGCAATTCTAAAAATGATTAGGATCCTATGATCACAATTTCTTTTGCCCACAGATTTTTGAGAAATGTTATATCAGCTTTTGACAAAAAGTAAATAAATTTCCAAAATCGATTCTCTATTTACAACATTTTGGTATTACCATCAGGGGTGTGCATTATTGTATCGATTATCGCGATTTTGCTAAATTTCCTGCCACGATGAGGACTTTGATTTGTCGCCTCAAATTGAGACGTTTGAAAACTCAAAAAAAAAAAACTTGCAGAATTGCCATTTCTACTTTCTTTTCACAGTTTATTTAACCGCAGCGATGATCAAGTTAAAAAAATATGATTAAATGCGGTTACTGTGCGGAGCACTTCTTTATGTAACTGGTTTTCGAAAGAAGTGTTTAAGTGTTAAATAGGTGTTTTTTAAAAGCAGAACTTGTGTTATAATTAGTTTATAATTATTACAGTTGTACCACAAGATATTGTGATAAAAAATGTCTTATCCATATCACCCATCCCTAATTACCACCTCAATTTTCCTTCATAAACAACCTATGGGTTAAATTATAACCGTTTAAAATATTTTAGGAAAAGGGTAACGACGGTTACAGAGACCAGTGCTCTGCAAGAGTCTGACATTTAAATCCAATTTGAAATGAATTTGTAACATTTTTAGATTTAATTTTGCATGAAGAATACTCAATGGACCCAATTGATTATAATATTTCTTCACAAGATATTGTAAAAGTCTAAAGGGCTTTGAATGCATAACTTTAAATATTAGTGAGGTGTAAAAAGAAAGAATAAAGACAAGCTTAAGTTAATGTTTTGAGCAAAAAATTATACTAAAGAATATTACAACTAGACAATTTCCCCTCGTGCAAAGTTAAGTAGATAACTACAAATATAAAGGGATTTTCTGAAAGTTTTTAAAAGACAAATACTCTACCATGTACCAGACATTTTCCATTACAAAGTTTTTCTTTGTACAACTTTTGCACTGATTTAGAGTAAAAAGCCTGTTACTCACAGAAATAAATATTCTACACCAATTAAAGACTCTTTAAAAGCAAAGTTTGAAACTTACAAATAGCTTCACTGTATTTGTGAAAACAGGACAAACGACAATTGGTAGTCGTCTCATTTTAATTGTAACTTGTCTCGTTTTGTGAGCTTTCCTCGAGTCGCCAGTGTATACTCAGCCTATTTTTAGGGTCAACAAAATGATCAAAACATTGTAAACTTAAGCTGCCACATGTTGTTGGGTGGGTACAGAGGGATGTAAATGTTTTCATTTGATGTTTTCTGCCTGAGTCCAGGGGTTATTGGGATCTATGCTGTGTGCGAATGTTACTGCGAAAAACACTCAGTTTAACCAATCAAAACGTTTCTGCCTATAATCAGGGTTTCACTCAGCCAGAGCGTGGAAGCCACTGAAGAATGCGAAAAAGAAGAATGCCAAATCCAGCTTTGGTCTCAGCGTGTGAGAATACTCCGCCCGCGTGTTAATGATGCATCCGTTAAACCAGCCTTCCAGCTCTGTTTTCTTTGGGTCGAAGAATGTGCAAAACAAGCACTGGAGTGTTAAATATAAACTTTGGTAAAAGTCGAGCAGGGGTTGTGGCACAGAGAACCGCGAGTCAGCATTCAACCGACAATGAGGCGGAGGGCTTCCATCGGCACACACCAGCAGACACATTGAGGAAGCTGTCACCTCTTCATCAACCCCCAACTTCCTTTAAAAGCACAGCACGCCACCTTTCGTTGACCCCCTTGGCCGGAGTTCAGACCTCTTTAGCCGCGAGGTCTCGAGCTAGTAACAGTTCCAGTTCAGTCCGCTGCACTTTACTCTACGCCCACTCACCCAGTGACCCCGAAGACATAGACAAGTCAAGGATGACAAATAGCGAAGAAAAAGTGCAGAAAACTTCCACAAGGCTCAAAAGGCTAATAATTACCCCAAAAACTCTAAAGGAAGTTTGAAGACACGTGGTCACACTACCTGGCAGACTTCGTAGAGCAGTTTATATTCCTCGGGCTTTCCCACCGTACACAGGCTGCATCCCATGGTGGAGAAGATCACAGCACCTCTCCCCTGCAGCCACACAGGCAGGAACAGATATCTCGTCCCCCCTTGCTGAACCCACTCTCTGGTCGGGGTTGTCTTTCTTCCACAGCTGCAGGATGACTTTGGCTGACAGGACCAACGTCCCCCCCAGCTCACGACTGTATCTCTGCACTCGGCTCTCACACACACACTATCCTCCCACCTTCCTCCCTCTCTCCTTCTCCGTTGTCCTGCAGCTCACTGCTGAGCTTTCAGAGGCCACATTTCTTCTGTGCTCCACACCCCTTCATGTTTATTAAGCAGCTTGCTCATTGAGAATTCTGAGAGAAGGCAGAGGAGAGGGGAGGCTAATTTGTGAATGAGTTTTGCTCCAAAGTAAAAAGGGGGAGTGAATTTGTTTTATTAATCAAGCGCCATTAGATCCCGTGTGAGAAAACAAGCTGAGCAACCGAGAGGCTTTTTGTTTTAATGACGAGGCAAATATGTCTTTTTTCCATGATCCTCTGGATATGCTTCGTCTAGTGCAGACTGTCGACTTTTAATTTGAAATTCAAAGAAGCCTAACCCTCTCTGACAGCAGATAAAGGACTACATGCTCGTGATGGTACATCTGAAGCTCTGCAGCTTTTATTAAAGCATGTCCTTTCAATGCCCCAGTTGAATTAGCACTTTGTGACCTCTGGTATGCAAATTCTGAAAACAGACACAGAGTCCCCACCACTGTGTGTATTTTGCTCCAAACACGAAAGGCCTAAAGCCAGTAGGAGCAAATAAAATGGACAAATATTTATGCTGGGCCCTCTCCTGTGCGGCCAAGCAAAGTTTACCCAGCAGGACATCTGAAGTGAAATTATATAATTTTCTTTGAGTGGTTTCCAGTGCCTGCTTCCAAGCTTGCCATCAGAGGGTATAGCTCCATAGGATAGATTTTTACTGTATTTTTGAAATTATAAATCAACAGTAGTGAATAACTTTAAAAGGGATGTAAACAATACATGGTTCTCAAATTGTTTTACAAATAAAATATACACCTGAATCGGCAGGGGAGGAGAGCGTTAATCACTCAAAAAGCCAAAAAGCCAAAATTGAACTTTCCAACTACCACAATGCCCGTGGCAGAAACTGATATTTCACATCACTATGAAAACACCCTACTGACTGTAATACACGGTAGTGACAGGATCATGCTCTTGATGTGCTTGTTGTCAGCAGCTGCTCTTGGTAATGAGATGATCGATAAAGCTGCATTCAAGTCAGTACTAAAGTAGAATCTGTTTGTGGATCTTCAGAAGAGATTTTAGAGAAGCCTGAACTAAAGGTGAGTTGTTTAAATGGTATGTGGCCTGGACTTGGAAAGCTGTTCATCAAGTCCAGAGGACCCTGAATTACTTCACACTGCCTTCAGTCATTCAGTAATTCATGCGCATACAATTACATTTATTTGATTATTACCTGTAACACTGATTAGTTTTAGTCTTTACTCAATATTTTATAATGATTACTCTCATTGACAAAAACCTATTGTTTGCTTTTCTATAACTTTTTTTTTATGTTTAAAGATTGTTTAATGTTCCCAGTTGCTTTTGGGAAATGAACTTGACTTTTAGTTGTCCATTCATCTGCAAAAAAACTTAAAAATGATTTGCCTTTTTAACAGGTTCAATGATAGCCAGATGAGATCCAGCACCAAGTCAAAACCAACGCCCTCCTCCAAAAATGAAGTAGCAACTTTAAAACAGAGTTTCGAATTGCCAGACCAAGAGATTTGCACCCCTTGTAAGAATGGTCCAGTCAAAGTCCAGACATTCTTAAGAGATCAATTGGCAAGACCTGTAATTAAGATTAATTCAGTTTGACAAAGCTTCAGGTATTGTTAAGAACATGGGAAGAAAAATTGTATTAGCGTCAATCTGTAGGCATCTGAAGGCACTACCTAGGTCTATAACATATGTCCAAATACAACACGAGTCAGTGATTGTCACATAACAACCTTTGTAAAAGTTCAAAGGGCGACAAAGTCTCTGCTCTGTGAATGCCATCAACAGCAGAAAGAACTCAATCTGACCAAATGTATGCTTGACCGAGGGAAAGTCTTTCTATCCTGCAGGTAGAAGGTGTGATTAAATGGCTCTCAACCCCTCGCAATCTGATTCCACTCCTCACATGCGACACAATGGATCGCTTCAATTCAGTCTTGAGTGCTAAGCCACTTACCTGGATCAATTTCATGGCATGAGGTGGTGAGAGTGGCCCTGTGGGAGAAATCCTTAAAGCCAGTGATAGTGATATTTCCTCCTGCCAGATGTGTCCCTTGATCCATATCTATCTCTGAAATAGCAAGGCTTGAAGCCAAGTGCAAGGCAAATACCTTTAAAACAAATGCAACATGGAAAAAGCATAATTTTTTTTTAAATGGACGCCATTTTTCAAAAATAATCTTTGTCAAAATTCTTTATAATAATAGCTGTATAGGATTCCAGCTTGTGCAACTTCCCTTTTGCCACTTAATCTCTATGTCAGCCTACAGATAAGTCATCTATTTGTTCCCACAACTACAACTGTAAAGAATAATGGAAGCTCTGCCATGAGAGATCTTAAAAATGAGATCCACATCGCAGGTAAAGTGATAGAGGCAAAAAAGCTGCCTCAGGGTAAACAACGAAAGGTGTCTGTGTGAACTTAACAATCACTCATTATTACAGTGGGCTTTGCTTGTCTGGCTTCTAAAAGCTCTGACTTTCATCCGGAGTAGCGTGGAAACTAATTCTCCACTCACATTAGCCGCACTGTTGTGCCTGAGGCTGGGATCAGTGGCGAGTTTAAGCTGGTACTCTTCCCGGGCTAATCTTTCTTTCACGGCGAGATTATCCCATTCACAAAGTCGGGAAGGAAGGCAGTGGTTCGATATAAAGGACTGGACAGAAGGGTTACGGCAGCCGTAGCAGAACAAATATGTGTATAAATGAGCAATTGGGAGCACAGAGAGGCTGTTCAATCAAAGACAGCAGGTTTCAATACTGTCGTTATAGATTTGATTAATCTTAGATAGGTTTGAGTTGTGGTGTGGTCAAAGGAAAACACATTTGGTCCTTTTTGTCATTTACACGACATAACAGTTTCCATCTTTTGAAAATGATCACAGCAAGGGAAGTACTCATTAAAAATTAATTAATAATTGAGACTGAACGTGACCACACCCTGTCCCAGTTATCAGCATGTGGTTTTCAGAGTGTTGGATCCCAAATTCTACGCTCCATGTAGTGCTCCCTGCGGCAAATACTTCCCTCACTGATTTATACAGTAACTGCTTTCATGCATCCTTTTCTTTTTTTTTTTTGCTGCTTCATCACCCTGACCTAAAACGACCTTAAAAACAAGTACTTGCCAGCCAGTACTTTCACATTGCTTTTTCTTAGCCATCCAGGAACTATATTTGGACAATGCCATACTTAGCTCCATCTCCAAATCCATGTTCATTGAGTTAACCATCAAGGGAACTCAAAGCAATAGACATTTAGACCAAAAATAAGCCTAAACCAATATCTGACCACAGGTGATGCTTTCAGATTAGATTTTAGTGTAAGGGCACTGACATAAATGAGGCTTTAAGCTTACAGCCAAGGAATTGCTGGGCATTTAATGGTTGCATGAAAACAGATCTTCCAAATAAAATAAGAAATTAAAATTTTTAGGACTGGCAGATCATAGTTTAATATTCCATGGTGTACCCTGCTTCAGACACAATAAGCCTGAAGATAGACACCAGCTTCCCTGGGACTCTGCAATGCAAAGTAAGTGGGTATAGATCAATACCCACAATCAATAGATATATGCTTCAGAGATATGCAACAGAGAAGCCTCAGAGCTAAAAGGAAGACCAGCTTGATAACAAAAAGTTGCTTTGCTTTATTATTTTTAACAAGCTGGAAACTGCTGACTTTGGTATGAATACATTGAGTAAAAAAAAACAATTAAAAGAATCTACAGTGTATCGCAGCACAGCTCTTTTTACTATTAATAAATACTTAGTGTTACTTAGTCTAAGAATATTTTTCACCAATCTTTTGACTCTTTCGTTTTGCACAGCATTGAACAGTTTGACTATTACAATGAAACCAATTTAAGGTAAAGCACATAACCCTAATTGACCTCACTCCATATGGTAGCCTGACTTCAGTTGTTTCTAAATATGTGTAACCTGAACGCTAGATTTCAATCTGCCATACGGCACAAAACAGACCTCATTATTTCTTGGTTATCAGAGCAGAACGGGGGATATTGGATAGAGATAAAGTAAAAGGAGGGTGATGATATGGCAACACAAAAAGAAACGGGATACTGATGGAACACAGAGATAACATGAAAAACAAATGATGTCCGAGTCCTGGAATGATCAGTACAGACAGTGGGATGAAGACAGCAGAAAGACAGAGCGGGTGAGATATAAGAAAAGATTGAAAAATAAGTAATTATTTGGCTTTAAAGGAATGGTAGGAGCTTACAAAACCAAACCCAGCAAGTCCAGGGTTTTCATTTCTTCTGATTTTGCTTATAGTTTTAGATTTGCTACTAAGATTTGCTGCAGGTCAATAACTCTATGCAATCTGCTGGGTTTTCTTAGATTGTAAATGTTTTCAAACTGATATGTAATGATGTATCTATGATTTGAACTGATTTTCTTGTAAAGTGCCTTGAGACAATATCTGTTGTAAATTGGTGCTATATAAATAAACTGATTCTTGATTGTTGTAATATTGTCCTTATATTTATGCACACAGCAGCCAGAATTGGTATTCTACTTGCCATGGGTTTTGGCCCTAATAAATTACAAATTTCTAATTCTGACTTTGATGAATGGCTCATTTCATTATTTTATTTTTATTGTGAAAAAAAATTAACATTCAAGCAGAAGTCAAATCAGGCACAACACATCAAGTAAAGAGATGTCCGACATGTTTAGCTCCGAAACTCACTGATTTGAGGTTAATGTACTTAATGCCTACAAATAAGAAGTCATAATGGAGTAGCGCAGGGTTTCAACTGTTTGTTTAATGACAAACAGAGACCCAATGGCAAATAGATATTGCTTTACTTTCTACACATTTGTTTCTACATGCCTAGTTTAATCCCCAGATAAGCCAAGCTGCCACAATGTTTTGGGCATGTTAAAATAACTACCTCATTAACACCAAAGCCCAACGTCTTCACTGCTATAGAATTAAGACAACTGCAAATATAATATTGAAGCAAAATGAATATTACTACATTTTAGTCAACCATATGTACCCCATTCATTCATCTCGTATTACTGGATAATTGATACTGAAAGTGAAGCTAGCAGCAAATCCTAATCTCTGAAAAATGTTGCTGTTGCTTTAGACCTTAAAACCCTTTATTTAAAGTCTGAAAACGATATAAGAGTTGGAAGGATCTATATTGTCAAAGCAGTAATAGAGATGCCAGATGAACAAACACTAGTGGCAAGAGGGAGTGAGAACTAACACAGGAGATGTTAGAAGAACGTGTGAAGAAGAAAGAGACAAGAGACGGAAACCTCAAAGCTCAAAGGAGGAAGCGGGACAGAGGTACAAACGAAAATGTGTGAAGGAGTTTAATGAGTCTCCAGTTCCATCTCAACTGTACCACTGGGGCACGACAAGCTGTGTGTGTGTGTGTGTGTGTGTGAACTCCTAAAACACTGGGCTATGCATAATTTATCAGACAGCTGTCAGCTTTATACTCCTATTTACTGTGCAAGGCAGATTCTAGGCCAACAGGGACAATAGCCAGGAGAAATGACAGCCAATGAAATTGTTAAATTGAAAAGAGTCAAAGCAATAATAATGCCATCACTATCTTTCTAATGTAATTACTTGAGAATCATGAGATGTTTTTAAAACAGATGTTTTGTGATTTCACCGAAAGAAGAAAGATATATATGTTTTTCACTCTATTATTTATTTCTATATATAAGAGCTAGGAAAAATAAAAGACTGCAATATTCTGCTCCAGGCTATACAAAATAACTTAATCTTTTTATAGTCTTGGAAAAAAATATTTCAGGTACTTGTTTTGTTATGGAACACTGATGTGGTTCACTTAAACATTTAGACCACCAACAATTACAAATTTATGGTTGTGCTTCTAGAGCTTTTTTCCCCCCGCTTGTTCTGCAAGAATTTCCTTTGTTCACCACCAGAGCCTATCTTTAGTCTCAAAATTATTTTTCTGGTCATTTATACAGGTCTGTGCAGATACAAAGTCAAAATAGGCTTGACTGAAAATTAGCTAATTACTAACTTTTATACACAGGGACTAGCTCTGGCAATAAGTAACCCTCATCCAGACTGACCTGAAATCTATTACCACCTGCATTTAATTACATAATGGATTCAGGACAATCACCCCCTAACCCTTGCTTTCCCAATAACATCTTCAATACACTGTTATGACGTAGCATACTAAAAGACCATTTACATGCCAATAATTCAAATGCCATGGCATTCTTTCAGAAGGTAAGTCATGTTTATTGTCATCAAAGTTATTAGGTGGGGTATTAAAAGGAGTTCATATTTCATCCAGTGTCTTCTTTACTAAAATTATAGGACTCCACTCATGCTCACCACTCCAAAGTCTGCACAGTTTCTATTGTTATCTTTCATCATTTCTCTTTTTTTCCCCATCTAGCATATTGGCAGCCAAAGTAATCCGCCAGAGCCTTAAGCTAGGCTGGTTGGAGAGGGGGACAAAAAGCTTATACAGTAGACTAGGCAAAACAAGGGGCCTATGGTGTGAAATTACTGTGGACTAAGACATGCAGAAAAGATCACCAGCTCACTAAATGGAGAAAATGCAAGAGGATACCTGTGGCCAACATTTGTTAAGCCCGTTCTTTCATCTCCTGTTTTTGGAAGTGGAAGGTGCAATAGGAGGCACAGTTTTAAGTTAAAAACTCTGTTAATCATAACTTCTCCGGAATGCAGGTTTTAGTTTGTTACATAAAGGGAAAGAAGAATGTGGAGGAATGAGTAATTATTATACAAAATAATGCTTTAGAAGTAAAAGAAATAATGACAAGTTCTGGAACTTGGCAAACCATAAGGACAAACCATACAGTTGGAAATGGCAGAATCCCTTGAGTAATTACAGTTTAGCTATATATATATATATATATATATATATATATATATATATAGCGTGAACATATTATAACCTATTTCAATACTTTGTTGCTTAACTCACTTAACTCATGAAGGCTCACTGCTGCCATTACATGATAGGAAATTGAGGCAATAGTCCTGTTAACTGTGCCAGTGAATTTGGTTTGGTTCCATGCGTAAGACTGAGAAATTAGCTAATCATTTTGATTTAAGGGGCCTGAACAGTGACTTAAAGCCTAATCCCATCAGAAATACCATTCTCTTTCAAATTAAAATCTCTGAGTAGAGGTCACAGAGAGGTAAGTGACAAACATGTTGGTTGACATCATTCACATGTCTCAATGCCCTGATGGACAGCTTAGGTTGACAGCCTTAAGCCTATTGTGAGAAATGAGCCCACTGCCTCAGGAGTGGGGGTGGGGGTATGTGAGAGGTGGTGGGAGAGAGATGTTGAGTTTTACATAGATCTCTGTTTTTAGTCTTCCACAAGAAATTTGATGGAACGTCTAGAGATGCTAACTGGATTTCTTGATCAGTCCGTAAATCTCTTTACTCTGTGACCCCAGGCCCATTAGTCCTTTCGAGGCAGTGACCTCAAAGGGCTCCTGGGCAGTGAAGACTGAATCATAGAATCCCTGTTGTTTTTCCCCCTGCTGTACCAGTGAGCAGGTTCAAAGAAAGATGTCCATTCCTCTTCGTAGCTGTCAAGCTCCACTGGCTGCCAGATGACATATTCTAAACCACATTTTTTATCATCAGCTCATCAGCTTTAGGTGAAGACACATCTGCACAAAATGGATGGTTTAAGCAAAAGCCCTGGTTTAATTTATCTAAAAAGAAAATGCCCAAACCAGTAGGGGGTTTAAAGACTCTTTAGCATTTTGAGAACTTTTAAAAGGTGTGAAATGACAACTTGAACATAGGGCATATTCATTAACGCCGACGTCCCATTGGACAACTTCGATAATCTGGTCAGAGAGTAAGGGCTTAGCTTTTGGATTAGATAAAGCAAAACTTTAATATCCCTTGTCGCTGGCTCTTTGGAAGTTAACATTACTGTAGAAAGCATTAATCACAGACATGGTAAGTTAGTAATGCTACATAGTCTTATGCACTCCACTTAATTCAGGCTTCTGCTTCTCAAATAAAATTGGCCACTACAAGAAATACCTACACTTCACATTGAAATTCGATCTGTACTTCAGTTAAACATTTTGTTTTATTTAATGTGATGGAACCACACAAATAGATGGGGGGTATATACATTACAAAATACAAACATCATCTGTTGTATGATAGCTCAAAGGGAAAATAGTGCTTCTTATGGTATGGGTTTCATTCAGCAATGATTGTGTTTTTACCTCTTTCTATAATGACCAGATTTCTGGAGTCCATGACCAATAGTTATCCTTGAAGCAGCACCACACTCGTTTCTCAGATGAGGAATTGAACAGCTGTACCAGACCTTAAACATCGTAGAATAATGTATTGTATGTATGTAACATAATCGTCCAAAACAAATATATATATAAAATAAAACTCCAACCTATCCCATCGCTGTGTTCCTTGGTTTTCGTAATGTGTTCAAGGATTTCCATTAATCTTAGGCTTTCACAGTATAGCTACACTGGTAGACTCAATGTAGAAAATACTTTGCTTCTATAAGCATGGGTATATGGGTATACATGTATGAGGATCAGATAAAATGAGGGTAATTTAACCTTTCTGTAAATTTTCAATCCTTGATTATGTAATTATCAAAGGTTGCCTGCAATACATTTGATTTTTTCTCTGAATGCCTTGTTAATGTGTCCCATGGCATGTGTGCTTATGACAATACAAACCTGGTTTGCCTGAAGTTAATTAAATTATCATCCACCAGGGATTCCATGTGTTCACAATGTTCAAATTATCCACTGCTGATCCAGTGATTCCTCTCTAAATAGCAAGGCTTTTAACAAAAGACATGCTAATGACATCAGCCAAATGGAAAAACTAATTTGTGGCATATGTCAATAGATGTCTTGATGTCTGTCTTGTGTGCAAAACAGTTTGAGTGCAAATGCAGATATTTAGGGTGTTGATGTAATATTTAGAAATCAAAGAAAGCTCTGCAACCATGCACCCATTAGTGCATAAAAGAGAAAGAAATAGAGAAACAACAGAAAAAAAACATTATTTTAAACCTTTTTGTCACAAAAGAAATGATTATTAAAGAATTAGGGATACCTGCTAAGATACATTAAGGGTTTTTATGAGAGGAGAGGCAGCAGGATAGACAATTTCTAGATTCAAGACGAACAGTCTTCTTTTTGTCCTGGCTGTGGAACAGTGAACCAGGTCTACACCCTCACCAGGAGACTGGAGGTGGTAAAAGAGTTTGCCAAACAAGTTTTCATGTGTTATGCAGACTTGGAGAAGGTGTTTGACTGTGTCTGTCAGGGTGTTCATCTTCAGACTATGTCATCCTATTTACTTCATTAGATTGTGATCATCAGATTGGCCACGATGAGGATCAGCACCTCCAAACATAAAATTAGAGTTTTGAGCTGGAAAAGGATACAATGTTTTTTTTGTGTTGGAGATGACATCTTGTCCCAATTAAACAGTTAAACTATATTAGGGTCTTGGTGAAGACTAAGGAAAAATGCAATGGGAAATCAATGGATGGACAAAGGGTTGTATGAATGGATTGGTGCAGAGACTGCAGTGATGCGGGCACTCTACAGGTTTGGCATGGTGAGGAGAAAGCGTAGTGAAAAGGCAAAGCTATTCAATAAACTGTTGATGCACATTCACACATTTATGGTCATCAGCTCCACGTAGTGACTGAAGGAATGGGGTTCCAGATACAAACAGCCAAAACAGTTGTCAGAGCTGTACCATAGAGATAGGGTAAAAAGCTAAAGTCATTCCAGAGTAGACCTGCTGCTCTTCTGCATTGATAGAATCTGCTTGAGATGGCTTGGGCATCCAGCTTCGAAGACTCGCTGATGCCTCCCTTGTGTTGTGTTCTACACATGTACCATTGAAAGGGGACCCAGAGGAAGATCCAAGAAATACTGCAGTGGCCATGTTTCTCAGTTGGCCTATGAATGCCTGGGGAGTTATAGGAGGTAGCCCAAATGGTTAGGAGGAATGTTTTGGCCTTTTATTAGGCTAGACTTGACCCTAGATTAAACAGAAGAGTATGTATGGATGGATTTAAAAGAATGTCACATTTTAGAATGGCACTGCCATTATGTTGATACACTTACCAGCCAAGAAAAATGCAAATCACAGCTGGTAATACATGGTGAAGGTTGAAAAAATCTCTTCTGACTTCCCTATTGTGCTCAGTGTAATTCACTTCAAAAAGTGAAGTGCAAAATTGCCAACAAACGTATGTTTTTGTTTCATTCTCTGAACATCGTTAACCCAAATATAAATAATAAGTGATTTTTCCTCTAAAACATCTTCAGAGGGTCTGCAATGGATAAAAAAAACAACCATTCTGCTTCCTGGTACCTATTTTCACACTCTGTTTCCGTTTGAATGGAAAAGAAGAAAAGAATGCTTTTAAGGAACCTGAGTCTGTAATTTCCATCCCGTTCCAGCCTAATTTGCAGCAAAGTACCCTGCAAATGCTGCCACCACAAGCGAGTGCCAAGCAGAGGAGTCAGTCCATTAACAGGGAGTGAGACAAAACCATCCTTTGTGAGCAAAAATGTAAAAAGTGCAATCGGACACACTGGAAGACAAAAAACATTGAAGAAACAATGGCTAGATGGAGCAAAGATGGAAGGGAACAAGGAAATACCTAGAATTAAAAAGAAAAAATGTTGTAGCTTAATAAGGAGACAGTAATTACAGGAGGGAGTGGAAATGGGGGGTGATTTAATCTTTGACCTCTCAGATCCCTTGGTTCGTGTGACAGGCATGAGTTTTGGGGGTAGATTAAGATAATCAGGGGTACTAATGAGAAAAAAAACACACATTCATGAAACCAGACGACAGTTACAGTCCAACACCCGACTTCCATCAAACTCTGGAGCTGTGCTTGTACATTATCTTTGCCTGTGATGGCTTAAAAAATACCTTTTCATTGGACAAGACTGTGGGAAGAAGGAGAAAAGTAGCAATTTAGATGAAATAAATCATCGCCTACTATGATTAGTCTTTAATTACTCTTAACTGGACTGGATTTATTCTACTTCGTACATTAATATCTTATGAGGGTCAGAATAGAATGGCACTTTTGAGTTTTTTTCAAACAAGTCCAGTCTGTGCTTAAAACAGAAACACACAAGAGGAATGTGCTAAGAGTATGCTTTAAGGATGATGACATAGTTGTTAGGACACATTGCAGATTTAAAGATGAAATATCAATCATTGTTTTTTGCTTCAGAAGGAAGGAGGAGAACAATCCCCCAGTATTCTGGCCGGCAGACAGCCTGACAAGGCCAGAACTGAGTACATACCTTAAAGGGTCATGCTCTGTCTGGAGCAGACAAGAACATGACTTCATCCTGAGGTCAGCACAATCCTTTTCATTCACAGTCCTTTTCAAAAAACCCTTAACTCTGGCTTAACACCTACAAAGAGACATTTAAGCCCTCGTAATGAGGATGCCACATGTCGATATCACCTTTCACAGGCTCCACTTGACCGCCGCTCCTGTTGGATGGATTTACGTTCAACGAAGCATGACGCAGGCCTTATATTTTTTTTAAACCACATGTTTGCAATTAACTCCAAGCGTTTGCAGAACCAACTTTTTGCTGAAATTCAATAAGAACACATAGTGGTAGGTCAGAGATCTCGAGAGGCAGGGGGAGGGGGTATTGTCCGAGACGACTGAGTGACAGAGGTCAGATTAGGACCTCAGGGCACGGCTTGACTGGCAGTTACTTTGTACCTGCCAGTCAAGCTGTGAATCGGACAACATGCTGGGAGGCGAGTGAGTTGAGAGGTTCTAAACCACAGGGTAGGTCCCCCCTAGTAGATGACCCCCGCTCACTGCTCAGAAAAAGAAAAACCTTACATAACAATAGCTGGTGCAGAGCAGCTGCAAGTTAGGGATATAGAGATCAACCAATTAGAGATCTTTGCATTATGCAAATTTTTGTTTCGCAGATATTGATCATTAACGATTCCCATTTTTCTTCTATTTCCTTTAATTTAGCACTCCTCAAAAACAAATTTCAACTCAATTCAGCCGGTTGGCTCGACTTGAGTTATTTTCTCCAAGAAACTCAAACATTATTAAAAAAGATGAAAACCCTAACACATAAAACAACATCTTTTAATTTGTAGTCTATTATTATCTCAGAAAGAATTAATGATATTCAAAAACTTGTGGTGTTATGACATCTTTCTGTTTCAGGTAAAAAGATATTTGCTAGTACTAAAAACAAGAGGCATTAAAAGCAACCATTCAAAAGTGTATGAACACCAGGAGAGTCCCAATCAGATATTGATATCAGCAAAAAATAATATCAGATTATAACTGCCTGCATCTAAAATCTCTGAGATAGACACTCCAATTTAAGCTTTGTGTTCCAGCAGTTTGTATCCTGCATGAAAAGCTCAGTGATGTCTACAAAAGCAGTTGCTGATTTGCTGTTGTTGTAAACTACTGTTTTCCATTTGAGTAATGTGTCTTAGATAAGCCATTTCTAACATTTGACACTGCAAAGGTAATATATAAGTATGTATGAGTCAATATATCGTGTCAATATCAGTATCGGGAAACAATGGAGAATGCAATATCAGTATTGTATCCGAACTCTTATAAATCATGTGTAAGCCTTCTGCTATCCAATAAAAGCATCAGTGTTAATAACCCAGTCATAGAAAATACCTTTTAAAAAGCTCCTTACACAACTACTAAGCTTAAAGCGATCCTTTAGTGCCAAATTTGACACCAAAGAGTGATCTGGTTGCACTGATGTATCGTGAATTTACTGATTGAAAACCTTTGAGTACCCAACAAGCCTGTCACAATACAAAACCATTTAAACTGGTTCCATTTATTAGCCAATTTTATTTTGCATTTCTAGATTCTAGTTTTGGAGCTCCTGTTATCTGCATCTTGTAGACGAAGATGCAGATAACAGGAGCTCCAAAACAAACAGCTTATTTTATTCTACTTCAGTTTCCTTCCACATTTTTTATCCAAACTGTTGCCAAATTCCTCACTAGATGCCAGAAGAATCTGGTTTCTCTCTTCCACTGAGGGTAAAACTCTTTAAACTTCATCCATCTCTGTCAGAGAGACTGACTACAAAGTGCTCTCTCCTCAGTCCACTACAGAGTATACTTCCTTATCTGCTGCTCTCAGCCACCACCCCATCATTCAGACTTCTTCCAAGTGCAGAACAAGAGGGAGGAAAAACAAAAATTGATGTTTTTCTACTTTCTCCTGCAGTGGCTGACTTTTGTAGGTGAGAACATATTTTGTGCCAGTCACAGCTGCTTTATCTATCAAACACCAGCAGATCTCACTGGCAACCTTCAAAACCCACAACAATGTATTTATTTATTGCTTCCACAAGTAAAGATCTCTAATCGAAAAACAGTAATACCTGTATTTAAAACAGCACCAGCATATAGCTAAAAGTTATTTTAATGTATAAAATCCTGAATTAAAAAGTTTTTTTTTTATTGAACATGAAAGATCCAATTTATGTCCAAAAAGGCTTTGAGAATATAAAATCAGATTCTGGCCACAAACGGACTGGATGAAGCCAATTACGCAACATGGACTCAAACTCAGTGCTGGTGTATGAGTTATATCAGACGTACCCAACAAGGAGCCCCTAAAATGGTCCCTTTTTAAATAAAGAAAAAGGTATTATTTGCCATAGCACATTGTAAAAGTATTTCCGGGACGGAAACATAATTTGTCGTTGACTAATAAAAAGATTCTGTTGTCCCACACAAAAATACAAATGTTAGGCTTCATCAATTCTCCACTTAGACCAGAGTTTTCAGAAATAATCATTCTTAGTGATGTACATGCTTTGCGTTAATAAAAGGCCAACCTGCATAAAAAGATCACATGATTTCCCAGATATCACATTCTTGAAAGCTTAGGTGGAAATATGCGCTGATTAAATTAACTGTGTAACCAAAAATCAAGTTTGGCAATGGACCATAACTGATCCATGATTCAGGTTTGTTGGAACAAGAGGGCATCTAAAAGTTACAGGAAAGTAGCTGTGTTAGCAGTGTTGTTGAAAACCTGTTATAGGTGGTGAAAATTGATTGGGGCAGCATCATGCAGTGAAGATGCTTTACTTTAGAGGAGATTGTTAGAACTGATGGAGAAATATATGGGCCAATTCTAAAAAAAAAAAAACTGTCGGAGGCTGCAGATGGGAAGCTACAAACACAATCTACACTGATAAAGTATGATTTTATCACATCGTTCAAGAGAGTATTGCCGTTTTTTTTCTTGCCAGCTCCCAGTGGGTCATAAAGAGCTGTCAAGAGTAAAATTCCTCCTCTTCAAGAGAGAAACTTAAAAGCTGACAAGCTGTCTGACTAAAACCTTCAATTTGATGGTGTTTTTTTTATACTACACAAGATCTCTATGGGAGGAACAGGCAGGCACGGACGCCTGTTAACCACTCTAAGCCTAAGAAGATACAGCTAGAGGAGAAGAAAGAGATGAGGTGGTAAACCCTGCAACTCTACACCAGACTCGAAAGCAGCCTTATAGTGCAAAAATAATGAGGCTGCCTCCCATAAGTAAGTTTAGTCTAGAGATAAATCTCTCTGTCTGTCTCTGTATGGATGAGATGATCACACCATCCAAACAGCGTTTGAGATAACAATGGCAATAAAAACTAACACTGGGCAAAATCCAAGTAACCAAGGAAACGCAACTGGTTTCAGACTGTTGCTATGGTAACTTACATACAAAAAAAAACAAACAAAAAAAAACTGTCAAACTATTTTCTTCAGTGTGCAATGTCTTGTTGGGTAAGAAAAATTATCTTTTGGGGTGACAGAGGGTACAGTCATCAGAACAAATCTAAGTTACGTGGACCCAATAAAAAGCTTTTGTCCTGTAAAAAATAGTTCCAAATCTCCCTAATATGAACACACTCACCTATGCTACTGTTCACTGAGTAGTTAGACCAACAGTTCGCTGTTTAAAGAGGCTTTGCTTTGATTTTTCTTGGCTATTTACTGCAGTCATGTTATGCAACCAGATATGGACTCAAAATGGGATTTTCTTCACTGATGTCAGAGGTCACCCTCACAGGGGTTCAAGTGAACCTCCACTTTTCTCTAGGTCTCTCAGTGCTTTCTTCAAAATCGATATTAGTAGTTTAGATGGGATGGCAGCAGAGTCAATATATGATAAAGATACCCCCCCCCCCCCCCAAAAAAAGGGGAGGGGGGGGGGTGTTGCCCAGCATGCCTCTGTTGGTGCCTCTCTGCACACAGCGGGACCATAATTCCTGATTACATAACAAATCTGGCTCCAGTCGCTACCCCCGTGGCCGACACGCACCACACTGAGATTTGGATTGCAGAACCCAAGCTTGATGACATAAAAGAAAAACCAAACACATGCTTGCTGTGCATTTACAAAGACGTGCGAGAAAATGAAGTTTGTGTTCGCCAAAACCTAACTAAAAAAAACAACAAAGGTTGCTCAGAGTTCAGCTGCCAAGCTGCAGTTCAGACAAAACAACACAGCTGTGACCACCCTTGCCAGCTTTTCTTTCTATTTATGCATCTAATTATATAACCAGAGAGTGATTTACAGAGGCGAGGCAAAATCAAACAATATTGACTAGCAGTGTTGTGTTAACAGCTGAAACTCAGCATGTCATGTCATTCGTGAGATTAAACTACAGCAACAGTCTTCAGTCAAAGGGCCTATTCAGATTT
The DNA here is from genome assembly GCA_032876305.1 of Orestias chungarensis. Taxonomy (NCBI): domain Eukaryota; kingdom Metazoa; phylum Chordata; class Actinopteri; order Cyprinodontiformes; family Cyprinodontidae; genus Orestias; species Orestias chungarensis. Next base: position 2,410,642 of record JAVLVB010000211.1, on the reverse strand, counting down.
AAAAAACTGACCAGTATCGAAGACCCCTCCTACCCACATCTTCCCCTTCTACATTGACTCCTCGAGGATACTTGGATGATATAAGGTACGGCAAAATCTTATTTCCCTTTGGTAGAAAGTACGACCTAAAGTAAATTGAACTGATCTGACAGGGGAGGTCATTTAATCCGAAAGGGATGGAAGGAGAATTATAGAAACTTTTTTGGAATTTGTCATGTCAATTACAAGCCTTGGTGTATATCACTTGGATAGTCTGAGAGAAACCAACACAAAGGGTACATACTTGTGAAGTGAAACGGTGAAAGTAATTGATTGGACAATTCTATTTGTATCATATGGGTTATAGCTATTCCATTCCATTCCATTCCATGGGTTCTCTTGCACGTATAGGGTTGTTGGTCTTAAGCGCAAGCTTTTTTTAGATTGCCCGGTATTTAGTTCCATCTCAATCCCATCAACTGCAACCAGATTCCTTGTCCTATATTAAAAAAAGTAATCCCACATTATTATAAAGCCACCACCATTGGTCACTGGAGAGCAGATGCTCCCAGTGTGATGCGTGGGTGTTTGTTTTTCACTTGAACAGTTTTACATAAAGGCCAAAGAGTTTCCACTTCTTCTCACCCACTCGGATCACTTTTATGCAAAGTTTGCGCAAGGATTGTGGCAAACTGCAAACCCTTTGCCCAGTCTGTCAATTTAGGTGAAGCAGTTTGCATAATACATCTCTGGCAGAATGCTTTGGGTTGCTGTCCTGTTAAATGGTGATACTTCACACACAACTCCATCATCTAATCATCAACTTTATGTAGTGTCAGAGTCTGTTATGATAACTTAATGTTGCCACCATCTAAAGCTACAGAGCGCTTTGCATGTTTAGTGGTGTGTATTGTTAGTTTCCTTCAATAAGTGAGGGAAAATGAAAACGAAAGGATATAAGAAAGCCAACAAGGGCCTTTAAAAAAAAAAAAAATCACTTCAGGGAATTTATCAGTTTTGAAATCCTTTAGGTAGTTACCATATAGTCAACATTCTGGCCTTGTTAGGTAGGGAAAGAGTTATTCTGTTTAACTGAAACCAACAATGTATAAATATGATCTTCTTAAGAGTTCAACAGAAATATATTTTTATTTTATTACATTAAGAAATGAAAAAGCTGGAAGGTAATGAGACAGTCCAGAACCTTTTAGAAACAGTTTACCGAAAAAAAATGTAAATAAAAAATTAAGGTATATGTAGGATAGGTGCAGCTGAAAATGGAGAGCTTTAATGACAAGCAAGTGACTCAATGAATTTCTGTAGAGGCATATCGCCACCTACTGGTAGCACTTAAAAGTCTGGCTGAGGAATGTGAAAACATTGAACAAAGAAAAGCACGCTATTCAGCCGTTAAATAATAACAAAAAAGGACATGTTGAGACTTCATCAGCTTTCCTACAAGCAGGAAGCATTGGTTTGATCAAGATTAGGGCGAAAGGAGGTGTGCATGGCTTTCGCCTTACATTGCATTTGTGTAAACAGCTTAAACCAGTGGCTCTGTCCTGGAGTGCAGAGGAGGAACTGCCTTGGCATTTACCCGCTAAATTCTACAACAGTGCATCAGTCTAAGTGTTGGGCTCTCACCACACGGCCCGACTGCTGCTGGCACCTCATCACTCCTCCCACCATCCCACCTCCTCTGCTCGTATCAAGCAGCTCTCCAACATTCGCCAGCGTGTGTGTCATGTCTGTGTTTGGATGTTTCGGTAGCCCAGCTGCTTGTGTCCACATTGGGAGACGTTGGAGAAGTGAGATTGAGTCAAGGCTTTAGTCTAGCATGACTAACATGTGGGGCTGCATCTAAGCCCTGGATTAAAAAAAAAATATATGTAACATGTATCATAACATCCTGTTCTCCTACTTCAACACGCTCCTCTAAAATCAGTATGTTCACGTTCCCCAAACTAATTAGCATGGCCCTGTCTTCGAGCCCCAGCTGCTTGCCATAGCCATAACAGAGATGACAGGAGGGGAAGCTGGAAAGCATTAAAGAGGAATTCACAATAAAGAATGCAACGACCGCCGGGGAGCAGCAAACTGGACAACATGAGAGGCATCCAGAGCCCTGGGGAGGCAGGGTGGAGGACAGCCCACCTGTTCAAACAGCCAAAGCTATGCGAAGGAAATGAAAACTTCCACCACTCTGAAGATTCTGCGCAAAAAAATCCTTTTTTACTTCCTTAGTATTTTCTTTTTCCACAGCTAAGATCCACGAGTATCAGCACCCATCAGAAACATCTGTATGCCCAAACCCAGCAAGGAAGCCAAGCAAGTTCGCTTTGCCAAAAACTGTCTTTATGAATATGTTTTGTTTTATTAACACTAATGACCTTAAATTTATAAAAATAATTGCCTGCAAAGTATTGGTGAGGTTTTCAGTAAAATCAGACGTATATATTTTAATGACCCATGTAATCTCTATAATAACAGGTCCTTAAAGAGAGCTGGGATCATTTTTAGTTGATCTGAGCGTTCACCTGTGGCCACAATTTTCACTTGTACCTTGGGGACTGAGATACAAAGTACTATATGGTAAAACAGACAAAAGCCTTTAATTTGTGTTGGTATTAGCCGGGATTATTCTAGGTACACACCAATAAAAGGCTAATAGTTTCCATTTCTTTTTGTGGTTGTTATTAATGTTCAACAAATCCCTTTGTGATCACAACAAATCAATCATTTTACAGCAGGTTTTGGTTATTTGTTTAAGGTCATGGTTCTGCTAGAATTTGAACGCCTTCTCCAGTCTCAAATCTTTTAAGACTGCTAGGTTTCCTTCAACATGAATGTCAACAAATGATCGAGTCCCCACTCCCAGTCTGGTCACCGCAGGAGAGCAGAACTTTAAATGGACTAACCCCACGATTAACCTAAATGCCTTACAGACAGAGGTCTTAACCTTGGGTCTCTGTCTATCTGGTCAGTCTCGGCCTCATCATTGGAATATTAGCGCCTCGCGAAGGCACACTGCTGCACCTGGAAATAAACACTACCTTAACTGAATGCATTGCCATGGCAATATGTCCCGGGGGGTTGCGCGGGATGGGGGTGGGGGCGGCCAACTGCCGAGAACAGTCTGCTGGCGAGTGCCATCAGCTTCTCTTACGGGCGGCTAATGTAATTTTGTGCATCTGTTAGGGCTGTCATTACCGCTGTTCACCAGCCCCTCAAACACAGACTCATCGGATGATTCATGCGACGCCGCAGGAGGGGGGCGAGGAGTACTGTTAATGTATTCTGCCACCCAATCACTACTCCGCAGGTGGAAAAGTCTGATCCTCTGAACGTCAGTCAGAGAAGAGCAGAGTGTGCGTGTATGCAATTGAAACAGGGGTCGGTCCTTGCAAGATACTACAACAGGGAGGCTTTTTTTCTTTCCCACCCTGAAGCTTTCACCAGAAAACCTCAAATTACACCTTTCAGATTCTCCATAAATCAGAGCCTGTTGGTTAAATGTTTTCTTGTCAGACGTAAAACATGAGGGTGACAGTTAAGCGTGTGTAAGGGCATGCGTCTTTGTGTATGTGTGTACGTGGTTAGAGCCCACATATACACATTGTGTAAAAATAAGAAAGACACTGAAAGTAATTGCAGTGGATAACCATCGGGCAGAAAATTCCCAGGACTTTGACTGACATGTTTCTGTATGCTAGACATATTGTTTACAACAACCGGTCTTCAAAGGTAAATTAAGTTGTAGGAGCACATGCTGGCCATTAGGGGTCACTCCTTCCTTCTGGTGGGTTATTTTTTCCCTCTTGGAATTTAGGAGTCAGGAGCAGCAGAATAGAGTTCTGATCCAGATTTAAATGCAACCCCGCAGGTCGACCCACCCTCCAGCAGAAAACAGTTACAGCTATAAAGACAATGCATATTTTATGCACACACATGTTCTTTTGAACCACCACAGCTGCCCTGCAAAACTGGTAAATCCATTTTCATTTGTGACAGAAAAAAAAAATGTAATCTGCTAAAATATTTATTTCTTTAGGGATTATCACCCCCCCCCTCCTCATTACAGCTTTAGGATTTATTTCAGAGAACAATGCATAAAGTAAAGTGAACAGAAGGCAATAGACTTTTGGGCAGAATTAGTATTTAAACCTAAAATCTGCTTGTGTTGGCAAAGAAAGGGGACCACGCCACCCTAAGGGGGGGATAACTGTCTTTACAGATGCTGGTGGAAAGTTGTCCTCTATGGTTATGAAAAATTTAAAGAAAAAAGTTAGAGAAGCGAAAAAAGCCCTGGTTTCCTGATCCCATTAGCTGGTATTACCAATCTTGTACCAAATTCTGCTTTTCCAACAGGCAGACAGGAAGCACCTGGGCCCCTACCCCCCCTCCCTTCAAACCACCCCATGGTAACATATCATCAGCTCAACCGGAGGGGTCCTGTGCAAAATCTGTAGCTTCGAACAGGACTCCCCTGCTGCCTGGGTGTAAACAAACATTCTCTGAGTGTACGCGGCACCAGGGAGTATGTGCTTTCACTCTGTTTCCACCCCGAGGCAGAGAAAACTGAGGAAAAAGCAGCACAGGGAGAACTACTGGCTCGGAGATCTGCCTCTTTACACTAAAGCCTTCAACACATTAAAACCTAGTTGTCTCAGCTGGGCTAGTAAAGGCAGATTGAAGCGATGAAGCAAATATGAAAGAAGGTGTAGCCTGGTGTTTGTTAACAGAACTCAGAATGGCTAGATGATAACCCTAATGCGGCGCAGGATCGTATTTTGGTTACTGGGTGGCTTCCAGAGGCAAATGGCCAGAAGTAAACAATTCAGTCTGACGTTGGAGGCAGATAAGATGGTGTAATTATTGTTGCTTATGAGAATATAAGGAGAGACTTTAAAGAAAGAGGAGAAGCAGTGGAGTATGAGGATGGGAGCACAGTGCTTGGATGTGTAGGGTGGGGTTTGGTGGTCAATGGTTAAAACCCCTCACACATCGATCTTTATCTAAAACAGATCCCTAAGGAAAGAATACCCAAGGCCAGAGAAGGCAAGCAGCAAAACTACAGTAGAGCTGAGGTCAAACATTTAATGTTGTAGTCTCTGTTCTATAGACCAGCAGCAATGCACCTCGTGTAACAGAACCCTAACCCTGAAAAAAAAGGTCAAAGGAAACTGGGTTTTGCATTAAAAGTGAGATTCAAGCCATTTTTTTTGTTCTGACCCTAAGCCGTCATCATGGAACTGATCTACTGAAGATGAAAAGTAGCCAGAAAGGAATGGTAGGTAGGGTAGACGAAAGAGGCAGGACATTTAAATTAAGGTAAAATGATTAAAATGGTCAAGTTGTAAGGAAGCTAGCAAGTACAGAAAGAATTAAGATTGATGGAAGGCAGGAAAAATAGCTAAAAGTAAGGAAAAAAAGATGAACGACAAGGGAAAATAACACAGGAATTACACCTGTGGGAATCCCAAAGTTTTGCTCAAAAAAATTTATGGTAGGATGGTTACAAGGTTGAAAGGAATGACAAAGAACAAAGAGCATAGATAGGGCAGAAGGTAGGAAACTTTCTAGGAAAGATGTAAAGGAAAAAATAGAAAGAAAGGTAGTATGTGAAATGTAGGAAGAATTGATAGAAAGAAAGAGGACATGAGAAGGGTGGATGGACAGATAAATAATACAATGAAAAAATATGTTTCTAACAAAAGCTGAATCTTAACGACCATCTCCTGTCAAACACCAATCAACAGATCTGGCAGGATAGCTTATTTCAACAACTAAGTCTATCTTTCAATAATTTATTGCTTCAATAGTTAGTGGGTCCTATAGTCCCTTAAACAAAGATCAACTCCTCCAAGGAGGGACATCCAAGCTAACATATTCTCTGATCTCCACTGCAGCTTCTATTTCATCTGGGTCTGATCAACAAATTAGCTGGCTTGGAAACATATCCAGCTCTCAATGTGCAGTGTATGAATGAGCAACATGATTGTTGGGGATTAAGGTGCCTTTATGTCCAGAACACAACATTTAACAGCCCCTGCAGATAGAGGAGTGTGAGGGACAGTGTGGGAATGTAAACAGACAAGGATTGCCAGGTGTGCACTCAAAGATTAGAGCAAAGCTTCAGTAAATGGAAGAAAAGATGAACATTGTCACCTATGGAGGCCGACCAGATGGAGGATAGAAGGCACAAAAGAAACTGTTGGGGTAAGATCATGACACACATCTTCCCGGAGGTCAACAGTGATGAGAAAAATCTGGATTAAACCTACCCTGCCAAGAAATCTCTCTTCTTACATGTTACTCCACTAATCGAATTTGATTTCCTGGACTGAAACAGAAAAGCCTCTCGCAACAGCCAAGGGCGACAAGGGAAGTCTTGTTCTCAAGTTCCCCCATCCTTCATTGAGTTTCCTCGTTTCAGCACATCAGATTTGGCCAGCGTATATTTAGCATTTCAAAAATAAAAGCAATGCGATACATTGTAGGATGTAATGCAATTGTTGCAGTAAAAAAAGAAGCAAAGAGCCAAGCATGACAAGGGGAGAGGAGGTTAACGGGGGGAGCGAGGTGAAATCTTCGTCAGAGTTGTGGCTTCAGGCCTTTTTGCAGAGCAGCATAAGGATGCTACTGATGGACATATCTGACATTGTAATAACAAGCAAATTCTGTGTGCTATGCAGTATCATTTGACATTTCAGTGTAGTTCCATTTGTACACAGACCCCTCAATAATATTTCAAAACTGTCCCAGTGAAAACCAATACTATCCCTAACCACAGTTTTTAGATCTATTTAGGTTTCAAAGAGAGTTGAAATGCTGAGATGAGATTCCGACTTTGGATTTTTCAACAATTGATTTTAGCAGGCTAAATATTCTTTGGTAAAAATTAAACATGGGTGTTAGGGATTAGGAATGGGTCTTTGATGGTCATATAATTACTCACCATATATTATAAGATATACCTGGTGATTGTAGCTTTGTAATGACAACCCCTGTTCTACAGTTTGGACGCCAAAGAGAAAGGCGTGGACTCTGATGAACTTTAAAATGAGTAGATCTGAGTTTACCCAAACACTAACATTTGGCTGCCTATTGTGTAATGCGCCAGCTCTATGAAGCTAACCACAAAGGACATGCTCTTCTCCAGCAACAAGCCTAGCAACCTCTTTTGCGAATAACAGAGTCTGCTGGAAAGTTAACTTTTGCTGAACGCCATGGGGAGTAGGGCCAAAAGCCAACAATGCTTGATGCTTAGCAAACAATAAAAAATGTCTTCAAAATTTTTCCTTCTCTGACTAACTGCATAATAATTGGCCAACATGGACCAAATGTTTTTGCTCACTTCCTCCATCATTACCAAACAACTACCATAATGGCAAACCAGAGTTCTAAGGCTGAGGTAAAAATAGGCAGAATGGTTTGAAACAATGGAAATGCACCACAAGCTCAAATAGCCATTCTAGGTATGCAAAACACCACTATTATTATGATCAAACAAGATCAGGACACTGACAGAACCCATCTTTGAGGGTCATTGGGCAACAGGCAGTCACGGATTTTCATCTATCAAATCTGTAATAACTGCATGTCTCTATTAAGGAATATTTCTGACATCTTTTGCTGAATCTAGACCATTGGTGAAGGGATTTCCTCAAAAATAGTTTTTATACAAACTGACAACTTTTGATTCCCTATCTAAAAAGAGCTAATAAAACACACAATGAAAGATTTAGACTTAAATCATATTCTACCAATACTTAAAGTCAGCTTCTAGAGGACCTGAATAAGGTGAAAGATTTTCAAACCAATCCCCACAGGGTGAAAGATAGGAATGCACCCCAGTGTGCGAGTTGCTCTGGAGGGGGTCTACACAATAGCAGCAGAGGTATTTTATCCAGTCAAAAGAGCTTCCCTCCAGCTGAGGAGCACTCCAGCGAGGTTAAATTAAAGGCAACCTACAGAGCTCGCTATGCTGGCACTCCAGTTAAACCCATGCTCTCTCTATACTGTATAACAAAAACCTGGCCTGTTTTCTCCTTTATCTCTTCAAAAAATGTCAGTGACCCTGTATTAATTTCAAAACGACTCTAATTAAGGGCGCTTCACTGCCTCCTCAGGCTGCAGTCGCCAGTTTTGAAGGGTGATGTGGCGTTCGAGCCAGCAAATGTCATCGTGCTGCCAGCGAGTTTATTGCAGCGCTTACGACCCTTCTTCCAAACAGATGCCAAGGCTAAGTCATCATGGACCCCATTGGGCTGGAACTGTTAAACCCATCATGATCCAGAGCTGTAATTCCTGTGTACTTCTGACCCCTCGTGTAAATCAACAGCCCATCAATAAACTCTGCCCCACTAAGCTTCTTTATACACTTTGGAATGACTGAAAGGATTGAGATTCAGAAGGAAAGAGGGAAGGAAAGCGGATATTTTTTTAAACAAACTGATGAAAATCTCAGCAGCAGATGGTACTCATAGTACAGAAGTGTTGGAAAGGAGGGAATGCGAAAGGGTAACAACAAGGCTCATTATCACCTCTTTCTGCATCACATGGAACACCAACCCCTCTACACAAAGAACAGCACAGCTTTCAAGGTGCACCAGATTATTGTGTTGACCGACCGTGTTTTAAGAACATGACCATTTGGTAATTATGTTACCATTTGAACTGGGTGACTTTGCATCAGGAACTGCTCAAGTTTCAGAGCTAAATAATTTCTATTAAATGAGACCTTATTACCCAGTAGTATGTTCTGCTAAAAACTGTCATAAAAAACATCTGAAATTTGTCAGTTGTACCAGAGTCCAACTGTGTACTTAACCAGCTGCCCACTTAATGTTTTACTGAATCATGGCTTATTCTCCTGTTTAACCCATCCACTCTTCATTTCCATGAGCAGCCAGGCCAAAACCAAACCGCAAAAACACAGTGAGTTCAGAACATGCAATGCAAATCCAGTTGGCTTGTGAGCTACATCTCCGTTGATTTTCCAGAGAAATACTAATTTCAGATACTTTCATTGAGCAAATGCAATCATAACTGTTTATAAATACTGAGGGTTACCTCAACCTCTATTTGGTTGTAAACCCAAAATGCAATTGAGGGCAGTTAGCAGCCAAGCGAGGTTGAATGTGATCCCTATCTGAGGCCGCGACAGCGCGGTTGACTGTAAGGCAGAATGTGAGCCAGTAGAGCTATCAACGTTTTGGGATGTGTGGTCTGGCCAAAGTGGATGAAGGTTTGGAAAGGAAATTAGGGTGAATATGAGACTGCACAGAACTAACTGTGCACCCAGTCCCAAGGGTCGGGTTGGTTGGTCTTGGAAACAATCGAGTTCAAATGTTCTACGGACAAAGGAACTAAAATACACCCCGATTGCGGAGCTTGGATGAAAGAACCATTTTTTGTTTAACAAAGAAAAACTTCAGGGAAGCAGTGGTGACGTCAATCCTAGTCTGAAAAAGGGTAAGGTTAAAAGACAAAAATCTCCAATAAGAGGTCACCTTTCAGCACATGTTTAGTGCATGTAAAAAAATAAAAATCTTTGTTAAACTGCAAGATTTTGTAGGGAAAATGATGAAACTAAACTAAATTTCTGAACTTTTTCCTAATTTTTTTAAAGATATGTGTACAATAAAATTAGAACTAAACAAACCTTAAGTAATATGGTTGCATAATCTGCAAAAACTTTTTTGCATCCTTCTTGCAGTACCTTTTGGTTGTAGAACCAGTCTGTCAGCATGGTGTGTTTTGGCTTGGTAAAAACAAACCCCACATCTGTGACTAATAGATTGTGAGGGTAGGTCCCACACACACCCCGGTTTAGATTCAGGTCTGGACCCTGACTGGGCCATTCCAAAACTTTAAACTTCATCTACAGAATCCAACCCATTGTTGGTTTGTATGTATGGTTTCGGTTGTTGTTTGTTTGAAAGATGAACTTGCTCTTGATCTTTTCAGCAAAACCCTGTAGGTTTAGTACCAACAGTGAATTCTCTCGACCTTGATTAAGGTTTCTGTTCTATGTAATCTTTTTTAGACAAACAAAGTTTTAGGATTATGGTAAAATAGTTCACACTTATTTTTATTAAACCGGTTTCTGTACTTTTATTAAAATTTTGAAGGGTTTGCAGTTTTTTCCATGTAAGAACAGCCTTCAATCATCCCAACCAACCCGTGCTGCAGATATAATTAAGAAGAAATGCCTCAAAAATTTTCTTGTCCTCCTTCTGAGCTTGAAGAAGTATTTCATTTTGGGCAATTTTTCATACCAGTTCTAATAAACATCTGCAATACCAGCACAGGAATTTTAATGTAGCTTTGGCATTGGACAGTCATAAACCATTTTAATAAACCTCTTAGGCTGGTTCCTTTTTTTCTTTGAACATCTTTATCTTCGTCCGATTCTTGAAAGTGCTGCTGATGCCAAGCAAATTTATTGTTGACTTTGTTCATTTAGCACGATAAGGATGTCTACAACTTCTCCACGATGTTAGAGTAAACGCTCTTATCTTTAACAGCCCCTTGTCATGCAGCCCTCCTCAGCTACCCGTTGCATCCAGGATGTGTCTGGGTGTCAAGGGAAAGCAGGTGGGTTATGCAAGCTGAAAGTTATGGATTTAGGTGGGGGGAGTGCATGTGAATTTTTCTGTGCACTGTGGGAGGAGTGCTTTTCTCCGGGACTCTTAGTATTCCTAAGTAGTCTTTAGTAAAGATTCAAGAATTTTGCAAACAAGTAAGTCAATACAGGTTAAGTCCCCATTATCACATAACCATTATTCTTCCTACTGATGCCAAACCCCCCAAGCCAGTAAGTGGCTTCTTTTGTGGCGCCAGCACCAACAAATGAACACAGATAGCATCGGCTTACGTCGCAATCTGTGGCCAAGTTTTGACTGACGCGCGGCATTATTAGCATGACACAGACTAAGGAATGGGAGCTCCCAGATTACAATTTGCACATTATCTTCGAACGCTGCTCAAGTCAAGAGCCTGTCACAACAACAGGTACCCTTGGGATATCAGACAGACACACTCCCATACATACACAGCCAATATACACCAAGCCAAAACATGGGCTGTCATAAAATAGCATCGGGTAACTGGTAAAGAACATGAAACTGTGACATTTTTACTTACTTGGAACGTCAGTATTTACTTTTTTGGAGTAAAACTTTCTTACGTGTAGAGACAAAGAGAGACAAAGAAAAATAATGTTTAGTGTGTTACTTTGCCATGAATGTCACTTCTCACCGACATGCATTCATCTTCCTGTCTCACTGGGCAAAACAGAGAGACGGAATGTCTATATTTGGCCATGCGGGTGCTGTTCTTGTTGCTCTTTGTTTAATGACACAGTGCCTGGTTCCAGCTGGTTCTGTTGATGGGCAAAATTCTTCTGACTGCATTTGACTCTTATTCTCAACAACACCATACACTCCAAATCAAAGTCACTTAACGTAGGTAGTACAAGCACTTTTACCACTAACCACGGTTGCCCGAGTGTTCCAAGATGAACCAGAAAATTAAAAGCAATTTTCAGTCTATTAACAAATGTATAAAGTTGTGTTTGTCTTTCGTTTCACAGCGGTTTGTGTTCTGATCCAGCAAAAAATCCAGCCTAGTAATTGGAGCATCACTGTCTTAATTAGTCCGGTTCACAAAACATTTTAAGGAAGAGGAAGCCCTTGTGATAATTTTAGATTGATTTCTAAATAGATTAAGGCAACATATACACCTCTGAGCTACCTACAGTAGCTTGGTTCTGACAGCACTGTCACAGAAAATATTTAAATGCTAAGCGGCATGATCTTACCAAGACCTGTGTGATAAATGAGCTGCAAAATTTGAAAACCTGAAATGCCAGACATAGCCATACAGCAAAACTGTTTATTGAAAAATGTCATAACACATTTACATTAAATAAATTACTCCAAACAAGGCGTTGTGTTGTGTCGTCTTCAGGGGCTTGGAAGTCATTTTTTTACAAGTTAATTCCTAAGAGTTTATATCATTTAGTTTCCTAAAAATGATGTACAGTTGCACTTCACACCAGTATCCATGAAGGATGGAGATATTGCGAATTGGTACTGAAAAAGACGAAAGTTCATCAATACCAATTTAGTCAATTCTTTTGATGAATAGCGCTGCAACTGAATTTTTCCTAACAGCATAAAGCCATATACAATTGCTTGAACAGATGCACATGTAAGATTTTAAGATGTTCAAAAACATAAATCCAAATAGAAATAACAGGACGTTTTTTTTATTTTTATTATTTTTATTAAGAACATGTTTCCTTGTAAAGACACTTGAAAGCCCCAAAACAACCCAAAATAACTTAAAGTGCGATTACATTTGTGAGAGAAATCTACATCATAATCTAAATTACAATAAACAACAGTTTGGGATCAACAATGAACATCTTTGATGAATGTGTTAAACCTACTTATAAAACAGGAGACTTTGCTTGTTTCTGTTACCTGCTTTAATCAATGGCATAATGATACATCTAAATTTTACAACTTGTACTGTCAAATGAACCCTCCAGTGAACAAATATGGAAAGACAACAGAATTTATTTATATAAACTACGGAAAAGCCATAAACGGATAACATCAGTCACACACACACACACACACACACACACACACACACACACACACACACACACACACACACACACACACACACACACACACACACACACACACACACACACACACACACACACACACACACACACACACACACACACACACACACACACACACCTCTTAATCAAGTCTTAAGCATTAAAAATGTAAGTCTAAGGAAAGGCA
>JAVLVB010000211.1:2334051-2397730 GCA_032876305.1 Orestias chungarensis | reverse complement strand
CACACACACACACACACACACACACACACACACACACACACACACACACACACACACACACACACACACACACACACACACACACACACACACACACACACACACACACACACACACACACACACACACACACACACACACACACACACACCTCTTAATCAAGTCTTAAGCATTAAAAATGTAAGTCTAAGGAAAGGCAATTATTGTTACTTCTGAATCACGTGAGTCCAAGTTGCACACTTGAACCCCCATCGCTGTTGTGAGGTAGTGTTATTCGAAACAGAGTCAACCCAAAATATTCCTTGTTCAATTCTTTTTCCTCCCAACCACTCCTAGATTTCCAATTTGGGTCTGTGAAAACAGCATTACAGAAGGCTTTCAGTTCATGAGAGAGACATGAGAGAGGGGCTGGGCTTCCTCCTAATTCCCTGTCTAATTACTCGTCCCGGCTCACCCCGGGTCAAAGACCCTGTAGGTCCCACTCTAATCCATCTCCTCGGCCCACTTCAAAGAGCACTGATTACAGGGAGGAGAAGAATGAAGCAAGAGGAAGAGAGAACGAGAGACAAGGCAGGATGGGAAAGAGGGCAAGATAAAAAAGGAAAGGAAGGGGGAAAGAACGTGGACCGAGCCAAAAATGAAACATATCTCAACTGTCTCTTCGCTTGTCTGGCTTGTGTGGTCTGTTCATATCCCAGCTGACTGTTCTTTCCTTTGGCTCAGCACTGGAGGGTACAAGCCATATGGGGGCTCTGCTTACATGTGCTTTAGCTGAAGCACACTCAGGAGAATACAGTAAAAGTTCTGTTTTTTTCCCCCCTCCATCCTTTTGTCACACAAACGGCAGACTGATTCTCAGAGCGGCAATAAAACCAATAGACAAACGCGGCACAATTTCAGCGAGCATCTGTGATTTCTTTTTTCTTCATTTCTTCCACAGAGACTGCGTGAACTTTCTCTCTGCAAGACGATTTGTGAGGGAGATTATTTCAGAGACGTTATAACAGGAGATTCTGCAAGAACATCAGTGAGAGCGAGCCAACATTTTCAGAACAACAGATTGCTGTTGTCATAACCTCAGACCAGTTTGTCCAGTGAAGTTCATCTGTCAAATAGGGGGGGTTATGTTAATATTCAAGAGACAAGCCGAAAAACATCCAACTATTTTATTCCAACAGACATGGCACATACTTCCTGCTTCTTTAGAAACTCATCGCCTCCAACTTGCCTGAGGTTTTCTTTTTTAAAGGGGGAGGGTGGGTGTTCTGATCACATCCACACCGAATAGCAAGGGAATCCTGACGGTGCGCTATACGTCACCTTAACAATTCTCCAAGTACTCTAATGTATACCGTTTTACGCCCACAGATGACGGCTCTGAAAGCTGAAGAAGTTGTAAAAGATTGTTTTTCAGAGTGAAGAGTTCAGCGAGGGAGAGGACAGACGAGGGGAGTAAACGGCGTAGGACGGTCTTAAAAGGCCCGGGGCTGGCTGGCTGGCTCTTTCTGGTGGGCTTTTCACTTTCGCTGTACCGTTTATGATCCGGGCCTGGAATGAGGCCGCCCACTGGCTAGACTCGTCTGTCTACAGGTTTAAATTTAGGACGGATCAGGCGCCGACACCAGCTTCGCTGACCGCCTCATTGTTGTCTTACCTCTTACCTCATGCAGAGAATGATCCGGCCACCCAAAAAGTGGTCGGGACTTGATGCATGGACGGACTTAAGAGGCTAATTCATATTTGCTAGAAGTGAGTGTACAGTGTCTTTGACAAAACCTTCCCAAATTTAGTCACAAACTTATACGTGTTAATTAAAAATTTAGTTTTTGTTTTTATAAGGTGAGATTGGTTTGAATTTGAGTTATTTTCCTTACACTGCGGACACTAATTTTTGAGGGTTCAATAAGTGATGAGTGCACAGTCATAACATTCATAAAAAAACATCAAAGTCATCAAAAAGGATGGTATATTTAACAAACTATGACTTCTACAGAAGCAATCATGCAAAATTCATGTACTAGTCTAATATGAAAGAGAAATTTGTTCGGTGCTCGCGCGCATCTTAGCAGAGTTTGAGAGGCATTTTACTGACCTTTCCTCAGTCGAACCTGTGTTGCTAGCTATTTGTGTTTTCAATTTAGTGGAAATATTGATATTGATGAGACCCCTTTGAAACCAGGATAGCTCTGCTGGTTGAAAATGAGCTGCCAACACTGACAAATGACATAGAAGTACCTGGTGCAATATCTGGTATGAGCCGACACTTTTGGAAACCTGCTGTTGGAGGAACACTACCCGACCTGAGATGTGTTTTACTTTACAGTTCTTTTGGATACACCTATAAACCCTCACATCAAGATGATCAAATCAAAGTACAGATCCACCATGACAGACGCACACCTGCTAGCCAGGCTATGGCTTAGAACCAGTTCCTACGGCACAATTAGAAACTAGCTAAATCCTACCAAACTCGGACTAAGACAGGGACTGAATCAGTTTGTTTTTTCCACTTTAAAATTTCAGCAATACATTTTCTGTTTCTTCCCATTTAAAATAGGAAAATGTAAATTTGACAAGTCTTCATCAGCTGCTTTGAAACAAATCAACCAGGCTATGCAAAGCCTGACATTAGACATGGCTGCAATAAGCAGAAATGAATACAATAGGTTAGCTGAATCCAAATTTGTTCCCCAAATGTGAGTCTATCGGACCTTTATTAACTCTTTTTCAGAAAAGTGAAAAACTTATGTGAATGCGCAGGCTTTTAATTTGGCCTGGGCCTTAGACACACACAGGGAGGTGGAGAGGAAGACAGCCTCATCCCCAACAAGCCTACTCTCCCTCCGCCTCAGCCAGCCAGCACATCATACGCCTCCAATTACGGGCCATGGGAAAGACGGAAAACAACAATGTTTTACAACAACAAAACATTGTGATGAGCTTAGATCAAGCTGCAACATCCGCCGGGTCTGAAATCAAATTAGGGAACACAGGCGCGAGAACAGAAAACCCCCAAAAAACAACAGGGAAGAAAAGAGAAGAGGGAGGAAAGAAAACAAAGGAGTCTCGGCTGCGTAATGAGCAGCCCTGGTAGACACGTGAGGCAGACGGCTCCGTGTGTCTCAGCTACATTACGAAGTATGCATGCAAACACCTGTGACTGTGCGATCACTGCCGGATGGATGTGGAGAACAGTGACTTGAAGTCCCCTCCCCACCTCCAACATTGCAGAAGGAGTGGATGGAAATGCGAGCACAGGGTAATTTTTTGATTCACTAACTCGGAGTGTCTCTAAGACTGGCATATGGCTTTCATTTCTTCCCTGCTGTAGGTAATGGGCATGGGGGCGTGGGTTGGGGGGTGCAAAGTAAGGCGGGGAAACTGAGATAAC
Source organism: Orestias chungarensis (assembly GCA_032876305.1). NCBI lineage: Eukaryota > Metazoa > Chordata > Actinopteri > Cyprinodontiformes > Cyprinodontidae > Orestias > Orestias chungarensis. The sequence continues at coordinate 2,394,339 of JAVLVB010000211.1, read as the reverse complement.
TTTGCTTCCATCAGTGACTTTCATTCTGGGTCTAATAAGCTCGTGGGAAGGGTGCCTCCTCACACAGCTCAGCTGATGTGCTAGTAATGAGCGCTCGAAACGCAGCCACGTACAGATCGTGTTCGCTTCCTTCCTGAAAATGTGGGACTGCTTAATGCCACGGCGAGACCAGTTTGTTGTTGTAGTAACTCCACCCCGTTTTGTGCACTTCTGCACACGGACACACACGCACTTAACACTAACACAAGCAAACACGCAGCGGGAATGCGAGTTTTGTCTACCCATCCGTGAAAAGCACACAGCGTCGGCGCTCCTCCATTCCGTCGGGGCCCTGAAACAGAGCGGCTTCTTTAAAAAACAGGCAGTACTAACTCATGGGTCTACCGTTAAACCACCCAAGGCCATTGGCTGCGGTGTGAGGGCCAGAGGCATGTAAACACCAGACGACAATGGGGAGGACTGACCAGAGTGCACGCTTGTGTCATTCGAAGTATCTTTACGAGCCTGTTCCCACAAGCCACAGGGGAGAGAGTCTGGAAACAATATGCTGCATTTGCACCACTCTCATTCTGTCGAGTGAGCATTGGGTCGAGTCAGTGTTGGGCTACAACTATGGAAAATCCATTTTCCTCATGACCATTATATATGTGATTGACAAAAAATTTTTTATTAGGGTTAGGGTTTATTAAAGTATTTCAGATTTTTATTTTTTTATTATTGTTAATTTCTTTTATAAGGAATTGGTCGGTTGCTACATTCTGCTGATTTTCTGGCCGACTGACCCTGACTTGTAACACCCTAGTTAAAGATTTTAGAAATATTATCCTTCTGAAAACAGTATACACACCATACCGACCTGGTTGCACTGACAACATCACTCTTTAATGGACAAAGCTGCAAATGAGTGAAAACGTGACTTATTAAGTCAGAGGAGGCATGAAAGCGGTGAGAAGTTGAGACAGATCATTCAGGCAGATAACAAGAAGAGTGAAAGGAGTTCAGCAAAAGGCCTGTATTATGCTTTTAAGCATTTAACCAGTCATAGAAGATCCTGGGATTAAAAGAACTCCTAGTTCTGTTTTATTCTCTCTATTTTCTAGTGCATACACTCGTTTTTCAGAGGGCTACAGCTGCACAAAATTAGCAAATGTGCTAATAGTTAACATAGGATACTAGCAATCATCATTGGTATTATCATAGGAGTAAAATGTTCCTTTTAACATGAATACTATCTGAACCTTGCCTCTGTGATTAACCCCTGGGCACGGCACTTAAGCTCAATTTGCCTACTAATCTAGGGTTTTCAAATGTGTGCATGTTTAGGAGTGCGGGTGAATGTGGCTTTAGAGTACAGCACTTCTGGCGGTCAGTATGACAAGAGAACTACATTTACCATATCAGTAAAATCAAATTTTGATATTGGTGCATCAGTGCACACATGACAAGTATCCAAATGCAGAATGCTGTGTTGTCTAACCCAGAACAGTGGCTTAAGAGTGAAAGAAATAATAAAACCACTAAAAACAATTCCAACAAACAAATCAAAATTGAACCATGGTGTATAAGAAATTACTTAAGGTGAGGGGGGAAAAAATCAACTGGTCATGAACTCACTGAAATTCTTTCTTGACTGGTCAAGATGAAGGTTTGAAGACATTGGACGTTTTTTTTAAGTGTCAAGAAAATGAAGAGAAATTAGTTTAAAACCTGGTTCTAAAATACGACGCATAAGCATTCTACTGGAGAAAGAGCAAATTATCATCTCAAAAGCCTATTCGGATCAGTTTCAAATTCCATCTGGAGATGTTTAAATGTCATTAAAATATGTGCTGGCTGAACGGCTATGGCTCGAATTACAGCCCCTGAAACGGCTCAAGAAACACGCAATTTCAGCACCCCTAAACACCCCACCCCCACCCACCCCCCGCTGTCATTGCAACTGGAGCACCGGAGCTATTTTGTTCGGCTTTATCAGTGAAACATTTAGGACTGTGCTGTGAAAGCTGCTCCGGTGGGAAGCCTGATAGGGGCCTTGTTTCCTTGTTAATTTGGTCAGATGAGAACAAACGCGAACAGAAAGGGAGAGACCAGTGGAAATGGATAGAAACCTCTGGTTCTGTGCGAGTGTCTGTGTGCGCCCGGGCCAAAAAAAACAAGGCCTGAGCGACTCTAGGATCTGATTTTCAGCACAGAGCAAAGGCAGGAAACGGGTTTCTCCTGGGAGGGAGGTGGAGGTTTTAAAGCTTCATGTCCTCTCTAAGGGGGAAAAGACAAAGAGACTTTAAAGTAATCTCCAACTGTCCCCATTCCCCCTTACGCTCCACTGCTGAATGTGTCGTCAGCATTTTCGTAGTCGGGTGAATCTTTACCCATATGGTTTCCTAACCCAAACTACCACAGCCAAGCGACACGTTAGCAGTGATCACAAAACTGGGCTCGAGTCCTTGATGTGGATTCTAATGCCACAGGGAGGTCAGATAAGTTCAGAGGCTTGTATCTGCATCTGGATCACAACTCCACTGCTGCGCAAGCTGAGGGGGATACTCAGCACATGTGCACTGAATTAGTTTTGGCTACACAATGTTCAGAACCTTAAAAACCCTTTTGTTACTCAGCCCTTATGCAACACCCTACACTGCATGTGCACAATGCTCCTTATCTTATTTGTCACCAGCTTTGCTCTTTACTGCTCCAAGGCAGCTTTGCTGGTGAAGGCAATTCCAACTGTGCTCTGCGGTAATTGCAAGTTCACTGGCACTTTGCCACAGGAGGCCTCGTGTTTAACTGCAATCGAACACGATGGGGAGAGGTGGAGGAGACGGAGACGGTTAAAAACAGAGCTTCTGTGTTTCAACAGGTGAGAGGGATGATGAGGGTTTACTTAGAAATTAAGGAACTCTTGTGAGAGTCCATGTCAAAGGAAAGTAATTCCTTACATAAAAACACAGAATACAGTCTTCTGCGTCTGTTTTTTTTGGGTTTGGTTTAGGAAGGTACCTCCATTTTTTTGCACAGGATAAAACCTTTTTAAGTCTAAAGTACAGAGCCTGCCAGAATAATCATACCATTTGACCACTTTCTGTTAAATGTATGTAAAGCATTTTATACATCTTGACACAAATTCTTTAGCAGGATGGGTTAGGACTTGACGGGAATCTATCACATTAATACTCATTGACCAATCCACAGTAGCTGCGGCTGGATGTTTAGTCGCTGCACAGCTGCAAGGTGAACGCTCCAAGATTTTTGCAGCCACTAGCAAATTATCTTCTAGAATTGTCCTGCATTGAGCTTCAACCATCCTTACAAAACATTGACCGACTTTTCTGGTAATTGGTTTAATGTTAACAGATCATCCTAGCAGACCAGTGGGTTTATGAAGCCCCTCCAGAGTTAGCTGTGGCGGTTCCGATTATTGTAAAAAAAAAAAAAAGAAAAAGGAGAAAAAATGTAAACATTTTGAAATACTAGGGAAGAATTTGTATTATTATTCAAAATCCTTTATCAGCCACAGTGAAATATCCATTCCTTCATTTTATGTACACCCTTGTCCCTATTGGGGTCGAGTGGGTCTGCTGGCGCCCATCTCCAGGTTACAATGGGCGAGAGGCAGGGGTACACCCTGGACAGGTCGCAGGTCCATCACAGGACAACACAGAGACAAACAGGACAAGCAACCACTCATACACACACTCACACCAAACAGTCATGTTTTTGGACTGTGGGATGAAGCCGGAGTACCCGGAGAGAACCCATGCACAGGGAGAACATGCAAACTCCTTGCAGAAAGACCCAAGGTGGAATTGAAACCAGAGCCTTTTTGCTGCATGGCAACAGTTCTACCCACTGCACCGCTGTGCAGCCCTCAAATATTAATATAGGAAATTGTCCTCAAATATTTATATAGGAAATTGCCCTCCAATATTATTATAGGAAACTGGTATAGGCCCAGATTTTTTTTAAATATGGGTATATATAATATTGGTCGCATAATTTATTAGTGTCTGCTTTGATGTATAGTTACTTCGCTGCAACAATGGCAATATCCCCACTGTGGGACAATGATTACCCTTGTATTATGAGAGCCACACCCCGTGATTCATTACTCAACAGACTGAACAACTGCTAGCTTTCCCTCCAAACTCCGTGTACTCTGACTACAGGAAAGGATACAAGAAGCAAGACTGCACTGACAACAAACATTTGGCTTAGCGTGCTGAAAGCCCTCGAGGGCACAGACAGTAAAAACAAACAGGGCGGCCTAGGCCGGCAAACACAAACGGAGCGACGCCGCTTCTAGATGAACCCTCTACGTGACCGGAGGGGCCTCTTAACCTACCAGTATCATACATGTGTTCTCCGAGCTCTGCATCCAGGTTTGCAGGAAGGTCGAGGTACCGACACCAGATGTGACCAATGGACCTGATAAAGAGCAGGGTGTGCTGTGGACTGCCGCACAGCTGTGGCTGCAGCTGTTCTCAATGCCAGTTCCAAGAGGCAGAAACAGATAAAGGGGAAAAGGAACCAGAATAATAGAGAGGTGGAGGATACGAAACAGAGGCGCTGTCCGAAAAATTATCTGAAGAGTTCAAAGCCACGACATCTTCAACCGATACATCTTGTCACTTTAACCCCCCCCCCCCCATAAAAAAAAGAATGCAGCCTTCCTGATCTTTATACGTTTTGTTCCCTTTTCAATCTCGTCCACCTCTGGCTGCTCAACACATTAGCTTAATATCTCACTCTGACAGCAGCTTTAGCAAAAATCCAGCCATCAGGAAGAGTTACGCTATAGAGCCAAGCTGTGACTTGGGGAGATGTAATGTGAATCAAATCTAGGGAGACCAGCTGGAAAAAGATGCATGGGAAGAAATGAGGTCTGGTAAAAGCAGCGAGGGCGGCAGAAAACTTGAGAGAGCTCAGAATTCAGAGGCGTCACGTTTGACATGCCGACTGCATTCGTCTGCATTCAGATCGCTTGATCGTAGGCCTGATTAAAGATTGAGGAAACACAGTTTTGAATAATGCAGATGTTTGTGGAGAATACGAATATGATGAGTACGACATTAATGTTTTTTAGAATTAATGACTTCTTACAGCTTTGACAGATTCTTGCAGAGTCAACGGCTTATCTTTCCACTTTGACAAATGCAGTGGGTCTTAAGTTTGCCACCAAGGATGCTAAAAACGAGGCGGGAGCAGCATCATCATCTCAAATAGTTCTAAAAATAGTGTAGATCTTTTAATTTGAAGAGTTCCTGGTCGTCTCATTGACAGGAAAATGTCTACGGCCCTCTTGCAGTGTGTCCGTACCTTTCCACTGACATAACAGAGTGTAGCAGACCCCCCCCCCCCTCTTTTCCCAGAATGCGTTCCCTTTCTGCCCAAGGGATTCGGCCATTTTACAAGAAATCTGGCCAAATTAAGAGATAGCAGCAGCGGACTGACACAACAACAACATGTTACAACACATTTCAGATAAAGTCTTGTGATGTTGCCTGAGGGAGAGCAAAGGCAAACATTTCAGATCAGAATCAGAATCAGGCTTTATTGGCCAAGTATGCTCATACATACAAGGAATTTGTTTTTGGTTACATAGATGCTTGCAGTGCACGAAAAATACAGTAAAGGCACGAAAAATACAGTAAAGAAACGTTTTGTAACATTTAGCATGGATAATTTATATATTATTTAAAAAGTGCAGTTTTGTGCAGTATAAAAACTATAGAAGTCATAAAAATATATAAATGAATTGTTCAATTGTTCATGAGAATAATGGAAGTTGGAAAAAAGCTTCTGTGTAGCCTGGTCGTACGGTTCTTCATGTGGCTGAAGCGTCGGCCTGATGGAAGGCACCGAAACAGGTGACGGCCAGGGTGAGACGGGTCGTGATAATTTTCTCTGCACGCTTCCTGGTTCTGGAGGCATGCAGGTCCAGCAGTGCGGGCAGCTTTACACCGATGGTCCTCTCTGCAGACTTGATAATGCGCTGCAGTCTCTTGGTGTCGTGTTTTGTGATAGCACATTTATTTATTTTTTTATTTTTTAGTTTGAACGAAACCCGCATTATAACAGATCTACCTTAGCAGATGCACACCTGCAACCTCGACCCAATTTAAAAAAAAACAAGGTCCAAATAGAAACCAGTGGTTAATTTAGAAACGATAATCAGCATTGCTATCTCAAAAACAAGTTAAGAGTTTGAAGAAAGACGAAGAGATGAATCTACAAAAGACGTACTATTAAATGTTTTTTCGTTGCGTTTGTGTTTGCTTCCATATAACTAAGAGAATTTTAGATTTTATAACGCAAATATTGTTTAAATAAGAAAGACTACATGGAGCAAGCCTCTCTGAAGTGTAATTATAGACCTCTGCATTCATGCAATGTGTTTATCATCTTATTTACAGAAAAGATGCTGAGGCGCTTCTACTTCTAGGCAATTACACTGATTGTCGTGTCTTTGCTTTAATCCAAGTCATTATCAGTGTAAACACAACCTGATTGAACACCACTTGCTTTCTGCATGTAGCCTCTTCTCAGCAAATGCTAATACTTATTCTGATTTACTCATTATTGATAACACAAATGGTTACAATAAAACTAATGAGAAAAGGGTTACATTACAAGTGGAAACAGTTTTTGAAGCAACTAAAACAACAAACGGAAATTGTATACTGTTAATCTAATCAGTCACAGTGATGACAGCAAAGGGGGAATGCAGCTTTAATCAGTTGTTTTTCCTCTCTTTCAAGGGACAACAATTTTAGGGTTGTGTCTTCAACACAAACAATGGGGACACATGCTGGTTAGTTGTAAACACATTAATGATTAAAATTAAAAGATTAAAATGTTATTAAAACTAATAGAATAAAAACGGTAAAACGGTCAAAATACGGTTTAAACTACTTGTAATGACTTTGGCTTACAGTAGAGAATAAAAGTAACTCAACCTAGCATTAGCATTTCAGTTTCTAAATAGTGCTAGCTATGCAAAAAATGGAGTTGGTTAGAAACAGTCAAAAAAACAAAGTCACAAAAGACTAAGAAGACATTTTTTACAATGCCGTTTTTTTTTTGCAACAATGTTTTAAAATGATATGCTCCGACTGTAGTAATGTAATAACTCCATTAAGCTCAAAGTCTATTTTCAACACTCCTATTTTGACCAAAAATGACGAGAAAACTTAAATATAGACGAGCCCATTCTACTCAAGCGATCAGACATTAACCTTTATCAAGGTAATTGGTTTCAAAACGTTGCCAAAGAAAGCACTCCCAGTTAGCAAGGTAACCTGGTATTCTACAATAGGGGTGGCTAGCAGCTAAATGCAGGCTAGCTACCTTATTGGATACCTTGACTATTTGGCCGGCTTAGATCAGGTCAAAAAACTTCAATTGTTGACATTTTTGAAGGAGTTGTTGCTTTGCTGCTTTAAGTAAAAGGTGTCTTGTTTCTGTTTTATTAGTAATTGTATGGAAATATGTTTCCACACATTTCTAAACAAGATCATCTAACATCGGCCTAAATCTTTTAATGTATTCATATTACTGTAGATATGTTTAATACATAGTTGTGTGTGTTTGTGTTAAGGAATGTGCAATTTTTGTCATACTGCAGTGTGTATGTTATATGAGTTGTAGAGAATATTTTAGTTTTTAGGCTTATAGTGCAAGTATATGCAAGTCCGTTGGCTGGTGTTTATAAAGGTGATCTCTGGGTCCTCTAATTAGCGGACAACCATTTTGCTGCTTCCTGACTGGGTTTTAAATCTTCCAATGAGCGGGTTTCTGTGCAACTAACCATTAGCATTCCCAAAATTTGTCTGTTTTCGACAATTTCAACTGCATGACTGTGTTTCAGCTGCCCAACTAGCTTTTTCATTGGTTTTCCATCTTGAGTGATGCGAACAAAAACCATCCTACACTCTGGCTTGTTTGACTAATCATATATCTTCTAAGGCCGCTAATGCACAGCTAACGTAGAGTGCGCATGCGTGTCCTTCCCGCCATGGGAATCAAAAGACAAACGCAAGGATGCAACCATCTACTTCCTTTAATTCCGTGCAATCTACATGCACTCCTCTAGCGATCAGGCAGAGCTGGACTACAACCACTATGTATCATGGTGACGTGACATGGCTTTGTGTAAATTATATTTAAACTGTTCATCAGAATCAGGTTTTATTGGCCAAGTATGCTCACACATACAAGGAATTTGTTTTTGGTTACACAGATCCTTGCAGTGCACGAAAAATACAGTAAAGGCACGAAAAATACAGTAAAGATATTTGTAACATTTAGCATGTGTAATTAATATTTTTTTTAAAAGTGCAGTTTTGTGCAGTATAAAAACTATAGACGTTATAAAAATATATAAATGAATTGTTCAATTGTTCATGAGAATAATGGAAGTTGGAAAAAAGCTTCTCTGTAGCCTGGTTGTACCGGTCTTCATGTGGCTGAAGCGTCGGCCTGATGGAAGGCACCGAAACAGGTGACGGCCAGGATGAGATGGGTCGGTTATGATTTTCTCTGCACGCTTCCTGGTTGTGGAGGCATGCAGGTCCAGCAGTGCGGGCAGCTTTACACCGATGGTCCTCTTTGCAGACCTGATAATGGGCTGCAGTCTGTTGGTGTCGTGTTTTGTGAGAGCACTGCCCCACACTGTGATGGATGTGGTGATGATGGACTCTATGATGGCTGTGTAGAACTACACCATCAGCTCTTGGGCTAGGTTGAACTTCCTCTGCTGGTACAGAAAGTACATCCTCTGCTGAGCCCTCTTGATGATGGAGTTGATGTTGCTGTCCCACTTCAGGTCCTTGGAGATCGTTGTGCCCAGGAACTTGTAGGACTCCACAGCCATTACAGTCCTGTGTAGGATGATGAGTGCTGGCATGGTTGGGGGAATCCTCATAAGTATCCACGGTCATCTCCACTGTTTTTGCTGTGTTCAGCTCCAGATTGTTCTGACTGCTCCAGAGGACAACCTGATCAACCACCGGTCTGTAAGCAGACTCATCACTGTCCTTGATGAGACCAATGACTGTTGTGTCATCTGCAAACTTCAGGATTTTAACAGAGGAGTCCATGGAGGTACAGTCATTTACATCAGCACGGTGTGGGGCGCCCGTGCTGATGGTTAGGGTCACTGAAGTACACTTTCCCAGCCTCACCTGCTGTTTTCTGCCAGTAAGAATGTCAGTTGTCCACTGGCAGGTGGAGGCTGGTACACTGAGTTCAGTCATTTTGCTGTGTAATTGTCCTGGAATAATTGTGTTGAAGGGTGAACTGAAATCCAGGAACAGAATTCTTGCATAAGTTCCTGGTTGTTCTAGGTGTTGGAGGATGAAGTAGAGACCCATGTTCACTGCATCGTCCACCAATCATGTTTAATCTATACTTTAATAAAAAATAGAAATAAATCATTGTTCTTCTTAGAGCAATATTGCTGTTTAGTAATTCAGGTAATACGTTTTTCAATTCAAATTTAGCCTTACTGAATAAAATCAAATAAAAAAAATCTTGGCAAGTATATTTGTGTAGTCATAATTAACTTAAAACCTAACTTTCAAGTAAAATCTCAGCAAGATGTAGAAACTTGATAATCAATAATCAAGTACCACTGCCTGTTGTTTTTCACCCAAAACAGGTTGAAAAATACAAAAAAAACAAGTGACAAACTCTCTCAATGGAACTAATAGTTATTTCTAATTAATATTCAAATATTTTTGAACTAAACTAAACTGATAAAGCTTCTGAAAAAGTCACTTGTAAGTTAGTACACTTGAAATAAGACCACTCTAATATATTTGCATTAAAAACTTTTTTTGCAGTGTAGTCCCTTAAAGCTATTGTGCAATCATCCCACGGTTAGTAAAGTTTGTTGAATGGATGCAGAATATTAGATGTTGAACATGTTCCTACAACAGACTTTCAAGATAAGCAGCCCTTTTTTTTGCTTGCAGCTTTTAGCTTATTTCATTCAGTGCCTGTAAGTTTAATCATTTATTGACAACATATATCCCCCTTATCCATGTTCAGAACAGAACTGTTCAGAACATTCTGACAACAAATCACATGCTCGATGGAATCTTTTTTTTCTCTTGACATCTCTGTGGAAGCAGCTGACGCAGCTTCAGACCAATCACACAACAGACACTCTGTTCTACGCCTGGCGAGCTTCTAGCTACAGCCGGGCCTCCCAGGATGAATGTGGACCTTTAAGGCCAAACCACACACTCACATTTCTATGTGTATTCACACAGAAGTGACTGAGCAAAGGTAGGGAAACACAGAGTCCATGTAAAAAATAAATAAAATTTTTACAATTTAACACTCATGTCACATTGAGGATGTCTGGATGTGAGCAGGTCTCCACTTATCACCTAAACAAGCAGAACAAGGCGAGAACTGAACCATGGTCGGAGAGCGCAGCCAAAATCGGTCACCCTTTTTTTAGCAGCCAGAAGGTAAATAATGTTCCATTTAGACAGAGGCCCCTCTCACCTTCAGACTTGCTGTTAAAGGCTGCCCTCAAAAGTGTAAGGACACACATACACAACCTTGTCCAGGATAAATACACAACTGGGCAGTAGAGAGGGTTGCGTATATGTCTTCTCTAGAGGACGAACAGCATATCAGTGTTTAAAGGGACCAAACTAAACAGAAAACCACCTGGCTGAGTCTCGCGCAAACAGAACATCAACATCTGAGAGCGGCGGCTGTTAAAAAAAGGTTGTTTGCGGGCCTTAGCTACGGCCTGGATATGCATTTTCTTCTATGCTCTCAACGCTGGTTTATGCTCCTAGTTATCGGTTTAAATTCGCTCAGAGGCATGTATAGGCTGGAGATGGAGTTACTGTCCCGCATGCTCATCAGGGCTATTAGTTTCCAACAACGGTGATTGCTTTGACACCTTGCTCCGTCCGAGCGTGGAAATAAACCGGATCCTTTTCTAAGCTGCTAAAAAAAAGACTGATATACAGTTTGCTGGTCAAAGCAAGGTGGTGATGCCAAGGTCCGAGAGTACAAACTGTCGGGAAACGGGTCTGAGAAGGACTAAGAAAGATAAATTACAGAGTTGTGCTGGACGAGGCAAGGCTGATTGTAATGGTGAGCATGTACTGAAAATAGCAGCAGCACCTGTTGCTGAGTGAGAAAGAACCAGTCGTACAGAAAACTGCAGCAGCAGCCAAGAATCACATGGCAGTCGTGAGCTGGTATACAATGGCAAGATGACATACTCAAACTTTCCAATAATATAATACTGAAAGCGTAAACAAGTGTTATTCAAAAAAAAGATTATTGGCATCGTTACCGGCATAGGCTCATGTTATGCCATTCTCAAACATATTGATATCGGTATTGGGAGCAAATTGACCGATATTAAGGGTCCAATACTTATTTGCATCCTTCATCTTGGGATGGTCAAGAGGTATTTAGGATATTGTACTTGACTTGGCACTGTAGTTTATAGCTCTGGAGTTTGGGTTCTCTTTTCGACTCAAGGCCCCCCTTTGCCTGTCTCAATCATTGTTTCCTTAGACCAGACTGTTTTCCCACCTTGCCTGCTGATGGTATTCTTCGTGGCCAATGAAAGCCCAGAGCAAAATCCAACAAGCAATCTAGGGAAAGACATTGATATTGTAGTTATCAGAGTCTGTTCTAGCCTGTCTGACAAAGTTTGAGTTATAGGCAGAGACATCTGTCTGGGGTATGAGGCTGGATTTACTGGCTTTCTTGACTTCACTTCTTTTACAAAAGCACTGAAGTATGTTTTTTCGTTAAGCTATGAGTATAATTCGGAGAGACAGTCTGAGAAAAACTTCAAGTCATTCGGGTCACTATGTGAGCCACTAATCATCACTCTCCCTGATTGGACTGATGATGCTCGACTCCAGCTATTCAACCACAGGGCAGCCAAATATTAATAAGGCCTGTGAATATACCTCTCGCTATTTCAAGCCCACACAGACTCAAACACATCATCTGTTTCTCCACTCAGCCCTGAGTCAGACCAGTGGGAATGAGCTCAGCTCCAGCTGGATGCTGAGGCAAGCTTTACCTCAGACGGCCGTTCCCCCAGCACAAATCATTGCTGCAAAGTTTAACATGGCTGCTTTGTTCAGCCCCACGTTCATAGCACAACTGCTCTAAATCAGCAATGCTCCGGAGATGATGCAGTATATCATCTACGTATTGATTCTAGCTGGGTTGACCTAATCTGCAAAGAGGGGTCTGTTATGTAGTCTGTTAATGAAATCAGAATGGTCTGCGGAGGCGCTGGCTGAGTTCTAACTGGACAATCTTTAGGCAGATTTACGATCTTCGATGGGGGAACGGAGGGAACGTATCCTTTTTTATTTATTTATTTGGACCTAAATCATGACTGAAAAGTTGATTAGGAGAGCAGTTTAGCAGCAGCCTCCAATGGCAATCCTCTTCTTTTTTTTCTCCTTTTTTTAACCCCAAAATGAAAGAATAAGTAAGCTTAAAACCATTCTGAGTTTTGGTTTGGAACTCATCTGCTGAGTCACCCCCACTGAAGCAGCAAACCCGGCAGCTTTCAGGATGCATAGAGACTTCGGAGTGGCTAACTGTTCACTGTTTTGACAAATGCGGGATGTGCATTGGGACTCATACCTACATAATGCATAATAATAGCAGTGGACCTATCCTGACTTCTGCTATCCTATTAAGAGGTGCAGAAAACTGCCTTTGACTGCATTGCAGGAGATCTGGGAGAAAACACTTTTTACATCGCCTGGTACAAATGTTCATAAACCTTGATAGTTTTTGTTTTTTTTATAATTAATTTATGGGGCTAGACCAACACGAAGTACAGTGGATCCAAGATATTCCTGAGTGTTAAAGATCACAACCATCCACGAATAGCATAAACCCAAAAAACGTATAACTGTCTATTTTAATAGTTCAAACACAACATATACTTTAATATACTTTAAAATTCAAAGTGGACACTCCACTATACCAAAGCATCCCAACAACCTAATGGTGGCAGTTGAGCTTAGGGCTCGTTTTCAGTGGTAGTTACATGTATACAGTATATTGGATTTCATGACTAGCCCAAAAAGCCCAGTTCTGACCAGGTTTGTTTCGTAGTTTGTGGAATATGCTTCATGATAGTCTCTAGAATAAAGGATCAGACAGTCCTCAGTGAGACATAGGTTGAGGATGTTTCTTTATAATCTAATCCCACTTTAAACCTCTCAGCCTCTTTCTCCCAAACCTGTCTGCTGTGTTCCTTGAACCCTAATTTTGGTTTTAGAGTAAATGAAATATTTAAATTGTTGCCACATTTTTTTAATGTGTCCAAAATAAAACAGTTGACATATGTGTTATCCATAGGATTTAGTAAGGGGTATCAAGATAAGGGCATGAATGCAAATGGACACGCCCCCTTTTGCAGATTTGTTTGCAAGTATCTAAAGGGTGCCTTTTGGCTTTATTTGGGATTGCGAGAGAAAGGGGGGCATACGTAAATGCATTACACACTTTCCAAATTTTTACTTGGATAATTGATATTGTTTCTTGCACTTCATAACCAGGCATCATTTTGTGCTGCTTTTTTTTTTTTAAACAGAAAGTCAGAATGAAAATATATGTGACTTTGTGTTTTCATTCGACAAAAATCTGAAAATATTCAAGGGATCTTAAAGCTTCTTTGCTCAAAATAACTAATTACAGTCACGCTACAGAATATCCAAAAGTCTCGATAATTAAAACAAATGGATAATGACATCCGATTTATCCACACCCGTCATTTCTCATTTGCAGCATCAAACGCCAGTCCGCTCCCTATGCTGCTAACCCGGCAGCATGTGTGGCTAATTTGCAAGTAGTCAATGTTAATTAGCAGGGTTAGGACAAACTGCGACCTTGGCTGCAATTACCTACATAGACATGCTTTCTCCAATTTGCCTTGTGGCATAAAGGTTGTTGGGCTCTACGGGGCTGCGAGGGGTGAGCCATGGGAACAGTTCACACATCTCCACGGGCTCTCATGCAAAATTCACATGTATTAGAAACATGGCTGCGATGCATTTTATTGTGCAAGGAATAATCCATGAAAGAGGGCATTTCAAGTAAAGCGTGAACTTTACCCGAAACTCTGTCGAGCACCCGCACGGCTAATGATAGGAGCAGCGCATTCGGTTCTCAGTGTTCTTCTTTCATTACATGTTTCACAGCTCCCAGCTGAACCGCTGTTATCCCCCATGTGAATGAAATATGAACTCATAACAGCAAAATTGCTCTTTGGGAACTTTGTTTTTTTAGGCATACTGTTGCTGGGAGGGTGAAGTAATTTAATCTGCCAGTCAAGGCACCAGTGTGAAACAACGAGAGCGCAGGGCCCGGCACTACCTGATACTACTATCAGCTTTTTGTGTAAAGGGCCAATTACACTCCGTGGGAATCGCTTTCACATAATTATAAATGATTATTTGCAATATAAGCTCATCTTAATGATTCCTAAATGTAGCGTGATGTAAATACATTTATCTGAACTGGGGTGAAGTATCAATCATGGACATTCATTTTAAAATAAGTTAGGATTTGTAACTTTATTTTTATCCAGCTGCCAATTGGGAAAACACATTACACTTTATTGTTATTCTGCTCAGCAACCAAGAAAACTAACTTTTTGAGCTCGGGATTTCAGAGAACTTCTGCCAATATTGCTATCTAATATTACTACTGCTATTATTGCCCATAGCAGCAGTAGTATTTTCAGGTTTCGAGGACTGGAGTTGAACACACCTCATCTAAAGCATGCAGTTATAATTGGAGATCACATACTCTCGGCTAGTTTAGTTGTATTTCTCTAATCTTTTGACACCATGAAAACAATTGTACAATGACGCCAACCCTGCATCTCGTTTTTATGCAAACACCCCACAATCTAAGCATTGCTATTACTATCACATGCCCAAACAAATGACACTTGGGAGAAATGGCAACAAGATTGAAATAAACATTGGTGGTTCATATGGGCCCAGTTCTACCAAGTAATACCAATATGTGTCTGCGGCTGGATAGCTCAATTGAAAAGTCACCTGACTTGGTGGCGTGGGTTCAAATCCAGGCCTGGGCTACACAGACAGCATTCAGTGTGGGTCCTTAGACAAGACCCTCCGCGCTACTGCCTACTTTTTAAGTCCCTTTGGATAAAAGCGTCTGCTAAATAAATATACATACAAATATATGTACGAAAAGTCGTCTGAATCCAAGGTTATATTGGTGGTGAAGTAATGTTTCTAGTTTCTCTAATAGCTCTGTATGCTCATGGGAATGTATTTCTTTGTATTTTATGCATTTCAACACCACTTTTTCAGTCATATTCCAAAAAAATACCCAGTGTTGATAACCCCCCCCTCAAAAAAAAAAAAAAACGACTGGATAAACATTCAAGAGAAGTAATACCACAGGTGTTTGCCAGAAGCTCCCCTTGATGGAGCATGACACACAAAGTAAACGCAGATCACACATGAAGACATGCAAGAAAACAACAACCAGATCTTGCTGGCAAATTAAACTCATGGCGTTTTGCGTCAACGGCACTTTTCTCCCCTTGAACCACATCCTCAGAATGAGTCAGTAATTGTAGAACAAGACAACATAGCTCTGTTCTTTCTTTGCATCTGTAGCAGGCAGGTGACAGATTTAAAGTTGATCTTATAAGGCTAAAATAACTTAATGAAGTGAAGCTGACATTTTGAGTACCATAGTGGAAACGTGAAGTTGAGAGGTTAAAGCGGGAATCTCTCCTGATCTATAACAGTGTACGTAGTAAATGTCGTGATCCGTATTTCACTGGAAGGGGACACAAGCTTCCAATGAGCTACTATGGAGACAATCCAAGCAACAGAAATAGCTATAAAGGACTTCATGAGTGGGAAGGGCAGAGCAACTAAGAAAAATAACGAAAAGATTTACGTTTTCCACAAGAGCATTCTCAGTAAATCTGAGTAATCAATTCCCTGTTAATGGAAATTCCCTGCAGAAAATTAACAAAAAAAAAAGTCTTTGTTCTGTAAAATACTGTATGTTGGTTTTGAAATATATAATTTATATTTGTATTCTAAGTTGTAAAAATGGTTTGTTAAACATATTTGTGGTTTTCACAGTAAAAAATATGACTTTTTTCTACTCTGATTTTATGTTTTTTGAGAGATTTTAGGTCAACTGTGTTAATATGTTATGCCAAAATGGAAAGGTAACTATAAATCCACAGAGGGAAGGTTGTGCTGAAAAAAATGATACCATAGCAATGCAGGGTAAACATTTTTTTATAGTGAAATATAAAGATAAAATCAAATGTAATCAAAAACGGCCAATTATACACTGGACTCCAGAGGGTTAAAATACCTGACAACTAATGTTGGAAAACATCACAAACTCGATTGTCTTTGTCCCTCAAATGTTCTGTTTAAAAATATTGAAATACAAAGAATAGACAATGACATAACTCGCTCACAAACTACATTCTCTGCATAGGAATAACTGTTACGTGACTTCCTAAGAGCCCGGCACAGTTGGGGCGAAGTCAACTGTCGATGTGTGGTCATATGGTTTCGAGATGTTCGTGTTCACAAACACTCTTCAAGATCTACAAGAAATATAATCCAGAGTTCAGAGGAAATAATGATGACAAGCGGGAAATAAAATTGTGTCATGCATTATCGGAAGCCAAAAGTAAAATTCCATAACCGAGCAGAGGGGAGTTCAGTGTGTTGGTCCAACAGATGTGGGAGATGGATAGATAGCTGTAGTTCCTCTACTTTTGGAGTCGTATAGATGTATGTTCTGCTTATGGCCTCAGAGAATTGCTCTTTAAAACTATCCATTGTGCTTGACAAAAAACTCTTTTAGTTGAGTAGTCAGTTTAATAGAAAACATGGCTGTCCGAAAACTTTAACTAAACAAGTCTATAAAATTCTTAGGAATCACATAATAGATTTGCATGTAGATGAGGCTAAAGGTTGGTCAAGGTGTGTCATTATGACAAGAATACGCTAAGTAACAAAATTATTACAGTTTTCTCATGGAATTGCAACAACATGATCTACTTACCAGAGACTCAGACACTGTATGATATTATAAAACCTGGGAGATGTCTAAGCCTCATCTAAACCAATTCCTTTGACTGTTTGTATGAAACAAAGTCCTCAAGTGGACTTTTTACTCTGGTTTCTCCACCATGTTTTATCCGTTATCCAAAAAGCTTCTTCAGTTATGTACATAGTTTGGCTTATAGGTTGTAGTCAGAACAGTCAAACCAATAGAGCAATAAGACCACCGTGAGTATAAATGTATGTGACCCTGTGTGAGAAACCCACTTTCCGTCCTACCACTCTCTCCCTCCTAGACATGCTCCAATGGAGAGATAAGTTGAAGGTCAATGAGAGAACAGAGCCTCTGTTAAGGAATGTGTGGAATGACACTCTCTTGTTCTGTGGACTTAAAGCATATCAGAGGCTGGTCTGGTGTCATATACACCCATGTCATCACCATGCTCCACGATCCTATGGATGATGGCTTGATTAGAGAGAGCATGAAGGGTGACAGTACAGTCGCCAAATTTGAAAAACTACTTTCTGATATTATCCCATTTTGTGATGCTACAGGTTTAAGGGTAATTTTACCCGACTGGCAAACATTCAAATATTAAATATCTAATATGGAGCTGAAATTCCAACCAGATAATGTTTTCCTGCTCTGAAGTCTCTTAAAAGCTGTAGTACGCAAATTGTTCAATAACTGGAGAGAACCTTCTGGAAAGCAGATCTCTTTTAAAAAGTTGTAAAAATGCAAATCCTTTAGCCTTGTGCCAAGCTATTCATTTCCCCTGGAAAAAAAGTGAATTCTTGATCTGCAATATGGCATGAACTTATTCAAGACACACTCACATCAAACGGATGAAATATGACCAGCTTATCTGGTGGAAAACTAGTGCTTGGATAGGCAGCAGAGCATGCCCCCCCCTCCACCCCGCCAACATCCATTAGTCCCAGATTCATTTATAAAAACTATTAAAGAGATCCAGCTGATATATCAAGGATACGGACACAGAGATAACCGAGATCTCTACTGGAAACGAGAGTCATGCTCTGCTCACACACATTAATAATGTGCCTGGGACATGCAAGCTCCCAGCTGCTTCCCTTCCAGAGGCTGGGTGAGTCAGCATGCGAGTTGGAGAGAAGCGAATATGGCTGCAGATCTGTTGTAAAGCATGGGAGTATAAAGTCGCCAACTTCAACCGCTGACATATTAAGATCCAATAACCACTGAAAGGCACATGGACCTCTTACACATAAATAGGTTTTATTATCATGAAAATCAAGAGTGGATGGCTTTAGGCTTTGAAAGGGAAAAAAAATGATATGTCACAGGTAATCTCCAGTGATTCCAATAAAAGGGATGATATATTTTTTTTAAGAGATGGATTTTATTTATGATAAAAGTGGATTATTTTAATGACTTTTTAATAGTCTCTAGCGTGCTTTAAAGGTACCCTGAAGAATTTTTGCAGGTCTGTTTATTACATGCATCCTACTCAATGCAGGAAACAAAGCTAAATTAACTTTACCTTGACAGACTTTTCGTTTTAGGAGAACCTCTGCTGTTGGTTTAACAACATCAGACATATATGAAGTCAAGCAACTCTGCAACAGATGGTGAGTAAACCATTGGTAAAAAAAACACTGCAGAAGTGTTGACTTTGTACACAATGTGTAGTTGAAGTTAGCTAGCACAACATGTGACACAAATCAAAACGTCCACATGTCTGCAGCACACATCTGAAGTCTAAGTCAAAGAGTAAAAACGTCTATAAACAGATTAGTCTGTACCATTATACAGGAAATATTGCTGAAGTTCTTATTGCAATGTGCCGAGAAATTATTCATATTGCTAATCCATTTAATACATTTTAAGTCTTGTATTTATTCTGTAGGAAAAAGAATAACCAATGTAACCCAGTCTCAAGTAATTAGCAACCTAAAATGTGTTTTTAAAGGGTTGTCCTATATTTACCTCTATATAAAAGGTGTTTAAACGGTTAAAATAGGATGTTATAGGCTATTCAAGGGACCTGTGGTCCCTAACTGCTGAGGTTACTGAGGGATGTGATTTTTTTAGCACAGATTCCATGTTTGCAATGTCTCTCACATGACCTGCCGAAAAATACAAATGGGGCTTCCTGAGTCTTTATTTTAATAATAGCTTCCTTTGGTTGTTTTCACTCTTCTACAAAGACCAAATTTGATGTAAATTTCCCATGTACGCTCTGGATCACTCTAAACTTACCAGCAGTCTCTTCTTAAACACTTCTCTGACTCACATTTTTGCCCAATGTTGACATGAATAAAAAAATTTGAAGACTTTTATAGTTTCCCTCATCATAGTCAGACGGAATCCTGAAATCTTGGAGTCCTCGTCAAATCCCTTCAAACGCTTGCTATCACTTGGATAACAGTCTTCTTCACATCAGTAAGTCTAATATCTGAGTAGATTGAACCTCTAAACACTAGTAACAGAGCAAAGCCCGGAAACGTTGTATCTCCAAGGCTACTGCCTGCGGTGTAAGAAACATTCAAATGAAATCCTGTTGCAACTTGATGTGCTTACTTTCCATAAGTACCCATGTTCCCATAACTAATCTCCCTAACTCAACCATGCAGTAGTGGTTTACCAAGAACAAGAGCTAAGATGTGGATACCCTTGTACACTGGTGTGAAAGAAACAAAATGTGTTTGATGTTTCTAGGCTCCATTAACACTTGATATCAGATACTTAATTTCTGCCAGAGACAGGAGGTGTAAATGGGATGAACACGTTCTGTATATAGACGAGCGAGAGTGAAGAGAAAAAATTCCCCAGGGGATCTTTGAAGTTACATAGTACTAATGGAAAAGCTGCTCCTTCATGGACGGAATACAGAGGATGGTGTTAAATACTGAGATGTTTCGTTGATGGAACAGTCCATCACTTTGGTGGTCCCTGTGCTGTTACTCTTTACTACTCTTACAATGGACCACACATTCAGAGGAAATATTAGGGCTGAACGTGAGCGTTGGGTGAAAAAGTGCACCAGACAGGATGTGCTTAGATTAGTGGAAACAAGAGGGATCTGGCCCTTAGAGCGAGGCAGCAGGCGGGCCCTCAGGCACTGTAGCTTTTGAACAAACCAGCAGGAATGGAGACATTTAATTCCACTCCCTTGTTTGTCTCATTCATATTTTTTGTTCACCTATACAGCGCTGCTGCCTTTTTTCCAGATGGGAATCTGCACAGGAATGTTTTTCTTGGCCTCTCAGAGGTACTCGTTCATAGACTGTCCTCTTCTTTGTATGTTTCTGCATTGCAACAGAAACAATTTCTTTTAGCAAAGAAACAAAATCTCTTCAAGAAGCTGGCGATGCCATATCTGCTAATCAGTGCACAACTTGCACATTTAACACAATAATTTAGAGCGGAAACTTCGCAGCTAACACAACACCAGAAAAAACTTTTCCTGTTCTTCCTAACTGTCACCATCTTCAGCCAACATCTTACGCCCCACAGGAGTTTTCATTCTTTTTAAACAATATCAGCTTTCTTTGATCATTTTAACAAAAACAAGTATCTTAACAACTTTGCTCTGTTTGCAAGCAAAACACAACTTTCATTCCAGCTATAGCGGCAAAGAAATATTTACATTCCTAATGCGAAGGGGGGCAGGAAAAACTGAGCCTTTAAAGAAATTTAGGGAAAACACCATGCATAAGTCCTGCCTCCATTGATTCATAAAAAAGTAAATTGTCTCAGTTCTGCAAACGGAAATAAAAAGGAACATGAGTCATTCTCACTTTTTTGTGGCACTAGTGGCCTTAATTTAGGGGGAGATGGGTAGGAGGAAAGCTAGAGAGAAGAAAAAAACTTTTCAGCAAAAAATCAAGGGATAGGAATCGAACCGGGCACAACTGAGTCGAGTTATTCTCAGATTAATACCCTCATAAAACCAATAAGAAAATTATTAACATTAATTTGAGGGGAAAGAAAAAGTAAATCTCTGCTAGTGTAGCTTCTGAATGGAACATTTTGCTGTATGAGGTTTCTACAACAGAAGAAATTAGTAGTGTGGAAACATGACATTTTTCCATTTGATCCCACTTGGTTCCATACGGCAACCACAATACAGGGCGTTTTGGTTGGCTTATTTCGTAGAGCAGGCGCACCATGTAGGAAGGCTAGAGACCTTAGTTGAGCAGTACTTGGTTCAACTCCTGGTTTGTTTACACGTCATTCTCTCCTCTCTCTGTCCTCCTTCCCGCTAAGCTATTTTCTAACAAAAGGCCCCTCAAAAAGCAGATATTAGGAAAACATGCAATATGGCTTTGAGTAAATAAGATCTTTCTGCTTTAGAATCATAACAAACAGACAGCAGATGAGTGGTCAACAAAGCTACTAGGAAAAAATATTTATGTGATAATCACAAGGATTTATGAAAAAAAAATTCTTCCTGCCAGAACATTTTTAGTGTTATTCTTAATGACTTGCCAACATATGAGCTAGTTTTCCCCGTAAAAACCTGTTTTCTGTAGTAAATAGCATGTGTAAACAAGCTAAGTGTCTATAATAAGTATGCTCCTTGGGGGTTTTATTCTTCTGTTGCCTTTACGAATCAATCATGCTAAACATAATTTGGCTTTTTTGACAAAGAAAACAAATACACATGTAAAGTGAAAAGTTATTTCTACAACATAATGACAATCAAGAATATGAAATATAACATAAGTAATTGCAAATCTATTCTCCCTTTTAAAGAGACTGACTGATTGGTGCTACTAGTCTCACAATGAGTGGAACAGAGATTACCTGAGTGGAGTCATTGTAGTATCAAGGCACTTTTGCTAGGATGTCCATAATTAGATTGTTAGCCATCGGACAAGACGTTATGTTTAGTTGAAAGCAAATACTGCAAATCACCAAAACACACCATCATAGCTGTGGGCCATGGTGGTGGCAGAGACATGCTGTGGAGAGGATTCTTGGCTGCAGGTCTTGCAGACTTGTAAAAATTAGAAACATTCTAAGGACAACAAGATTAATAGATGTAATAAGGCTTAAACATCCAAGGGATTGAATAGTTTTAATAGGCACTGTGTATTACAGGCACAGAGACCCTGAATGTATGGTACTTAACATTTATTTACAGAACTATAATACTTTTTTTGTATTATATAAATTATTGTTACATTGTGTCAAGTAAGTGTGAGCTGGCACTAGGAGCCATGGCCCTCACCCCACAGCTGGCAAAAATATATTATTGTCCAGCAGTGTTTTTTTTATGCATGACAGCTGTTATTTTAAAACCTGGAGAAACTAATATTCCAATTTTGTAAGGGCACACTGTTATTATTCTTTACATGCAGACAAATCACAATGTCATCGACAAACATAATGCAAAATTTGGTTGCCTTACCAAGACTGATAACCAGCAATTCAAATAACCAGAAATTCCATTTAATAGATTTCACTTAAAGACAGATTCTGGGCCTAAATTTGGCATATTTCATGCATATGAAGGTTTCCAAGAAGGCCTGGGCAACAGATGTAAAAAGATCCAGAAAGTCTTATGTCTGAGAAATAGAACTTTATTCTGACAATTTTACCCATATAACACCAAAATAATTCAGATTCTCTTTTCTGTCATTCATCAATAAGATGACAAAACCTTTAAAAAAGGAGTGAGACAGGAAATCCTTACTTAATAAACTGCAAACTCGAAATCCAGCCACACTGAGATGCTAAATTTTGAGCCACAGATGGAGGAAAGGGAACAGATGTCTACTATAATTTATTCTGATGTCTGAATCATATGACATCTTAATACATATAAACAAACTAGATTTGGGGTTTTGGGGGTTTAGTTTGTATACTGGCAGCAGTGAACTAATCATGCCTAAATAATCTCTTATCTATGAAAACTGAGCTGTGTCTTAGAGAGTGAACTTTCTAAAAAGGGATTACTTATGAACTACCCCACATTTCGGAGGTAAGTTAAATGTGGTGTGATATAAAAGGATTTTACCTATCAAACAAAATGATTTTTACACATCAAACAGAATATGTTTGGAAATAAGCTGGAACGATATCATAGACTCCAGATGTTCTTTGACATTTTTCTTTTTTAAGCTTCGTTTATACCTTATTCTAACATCCCCCTGGCCCTCAATCTATTCTTCATAACAATACGCTTGCTTGTAGTTTGCTGCCTGAGCTCTAGAATGAACAGCACAACGGCGCTGCATTTTTAAGTTTGTATAAAAAGCTTTTGTTGAACGGACACACTAATTGACTAAAGTGAATCATGTGTTTGTGGTTCAGCGCTGGTCCTCTAGTTCCAGCTGGATGATTCTCATTTCTTGTGGGGAGAATAGTTTTGCTTTCCATGCTGACTTTTTTTTTCTCTCAAATGTGTAGGAGCGAGACAAACAGCTCAGTCATCTGTAAAAAGTCCGTTCAACGGTTTCCTCATGAGGCAACGAAGCAGGAGAGGATGGATGGAAGACAGTTCCAACCAGGTGTGTAGGTGGAGAAAACTGTCATCATTTGAGGTATGCGAGACACATAAATCATGAGATGTCTCCAAACTGTGTAAAATAGACAAATCCAAAGGGAGTCTAGAGAAGTTAGCCAACAGACATGCATAAAAAAAATTTGAATCACCATACTGCACATCAGTCACTGGACGCATCTCTCGTTTGGTTTGAATACCAGCGTGATTCCAATTGTCGCTTTTGATTGGGGAAATCCCAAAACTCAGTTTGAACATAACAGACTAAAATAAAATCAACTGCTGAGTTTCCCCAACAGATCGCTGGACGCTGTCTGATTTCCGAGACACATCACGGATTGTGCAGAAAAAAAAAAAACAGCCATTCTACTGTGCCCAAGTTTAACCACAGTTGAGCTATGTCTGTGTGTTTTTTTAATATGTGGCAACACACGGCACCGGTAAATATGCTGTTTTGGCTACTAAAGCAAAGTGGGGGCAGCATCATGCTGTGGAGATGTATGTCTTGTGAAAGGAGACAGGGAAATTGTTCAGACTTGATTGGATAATGAATGTGGGTAAATACAGTGCAATCCTCACAGGTAATTTGTTTAACGATGATATTGGGCGGGCACTAAAAAGCAATTACCCAAAATGAGCTGTCCAAGTTAAGACCCTGATTTATCTGAGAATTTGTGGTAAAACTTGGAATTTACTTTAA
This sequence comes from Orestias chungarensis, assembly GCA_032876305.1. NCBI lineage: Eukaryota > Metazoa > Chordata > Actinopteri > Cyprinodontiformes > Cyprinodontidae > Orestias > Orestias chungarensis. The sequence goes on along the minus strand of JAVLVB010000211.1, from coordinate 2,370,049 downwards.
CCCACTCACTAAAGTCTTGATTTAATATTTAGCACCAAACTCAGCATATTTGGATGCACTGACAACAACACAGAGGGTCATACTGACTACAGAAGCCCTTTTTTTCCTGACCTGTCATACTTAATCTTTATTTTTTTTTTCTTTTGCAGTGGGGGTTGAGGGGAGAAAACAAAAATAATAACTGTGTAGTGAGGCTGGGGAGAGAACCATCTGAAAAAACAGTGAAAAAGACAGGACTGGTAGACAGACTGCTAATAAACTAAGAAGCGTCTCCTTGTCATTTCAACACGATGGCATTCACTTCTTGTGGAGGAGGTAAACCAGGAGAGCTATTTCACTGCTCTTCATCACTGTGTGACTGGAGCCTCCAGTCTGGCCCCCTAGAGCTTCAGAATCGTGTAATTTAATTCACGGGCTGCAAAACAGAGCAGACAGAAGCTCAAGCAGACGAGAGAGAGACACATACACACACAACCACAGCAGCCGATTTAGGATGACTGAAGATTTTCTGCTTTTATTGCCAGACAAATGAGAGGAAAAATATGTGAGAAACCTTTCTAATAATTGAGTTAATCCATTTTCTGGTATACAAAAAAAAACAAAAAAAAAACTTTCAACTTTCAAAAAGAATTCAACTTGAGTTATGTCAACTTTTCTGGGTAATGTGAAAATCAGAAGGTCTGATTAAACCCACAGTTCTTTATGGCATTCTGTGTGTCAAGTCACACAAAGGACATGGATAAAAAAGGCTTTTGATCAGAGATGTCATCTGCTTTCCCTTGAATAAACACAGACCAGACTAATAAGCGCTGGTAAGATAGCAAAGAACCTGTCCTTGGGGGTTTTAAACATGTTTGAGACTTTCACCACTTGATGAAGCAGCAGTTCCATTTAGGGGTCCTGTGATAACAGAGTGTTTGCCCACTTTAGATGTTTTAGATTTCCTTATTACAAACGTGCTGAGCTCAAAAAGATGTCACTGCAGGGGACAAGAGAAACAAACTCTGCCTGAGTCGATTGTGATCTATTAGAAAGCCATTTGTCAAGACATTGTCAATGGTTGGCTCCAGTAAGGATTTTGTGTGTTTGTTTAAAAAGCTGAACCAATGACTCCCTCACCAGTGATGTTGGGTAAATAAACCTCAACCACAGTAAAAAAACTTGTTATTCTGGTCTGCTTTTGTTTTTAGTGTTGTTAAAAAGATAGGGTCCTATGACCTGATTCCTACAAAAAAAATTTATTGGTGCAGAATGTTTTTCCCAGAACAGCATTTTCATATTTTCATGTGAATTGTGGCCTATCTTTAAAGTTTAACAACACAACTTCATTGTGAAATTTCTACAGTGGTTATACTTTAAATATGAAACCTGCAAAATCACTAACAGCAAAAAATTATCGATAAACAGACAAGTGTAGGTGAGAGGCTGAATAGACAGATGGACGGACTATTGGAATGATGAAAACAACATTACCAGATTAATGGATCTGGGTATACAAATGGCAAAGGACAATAGATACATTGACCAATGACCAGATTGATTGAGAGATGAATGGAAGGATGAATAAATAGATGGATTAATGTCTAAGAAATTTCACCTCTGTGTAGATTTTTTAAGTTGACACCAGTGCAACTCCTATGCAAACAGCTGTGTAAGCTTGTTTTAATTATTTAATTGTTAAATTGTTACCCTAAAATAAGAGAACTGCCAAAAGCCATGCAACGACCAAATAAAAGAAATTTACTTTATGAATATAGGGTAACTACTTAAATAACTCAAGATCAAGTAGAAAACAGGAAAGTTTAAGTTTAATTTCTGTTTCCCTACTTATCCAGAAAATCCCCATCACTATTCAAAGTCACCCTGTTTTTGGATTGAATCTTTCAACAAAGGTCAAAAAGTGCAACACATTTGGTTCAGATCATTGAGGACATGACCCACACTAGGTTTATTTGGACCTTTGTACTAAAATAAATCAGAGGTCTGACTTCTGCTTAGACTGACATTACCAGTCTTGAATCGCCTCAGCTTCTGACTGCCTTACCTGAAACAAGAACTCTGAGGGTGAGTCGTTTCCATGAGTGTTTTCTAATTACAGTTTGAATTATAAGAGCTTCAGATATGCTTCTTAAAGTGGGTGAAGTACTTTATGTTGGAAGCAAAGAATATGAGTCTCTCTTTGCGGTTTGTCTGTAGGAGTAATTCAGCTGTTCAAAAGTACGAGGAGGAGGGCCAGAAGAAGACAGAGGAACTTTCATTTGTTTTATTTTTTTTACCTTTAGACAGACATCCAGCACTTATTTTCACAGCAATTGTAATACACAGTGAAAATATTTTAAAATCCGCAAGCCTCAAATCCACTTAAATAAAGAAAAAGAAGTGGATAGTGAGATTCTGAGAGAAGAGCTGAAACGTTCTAGAATTTGTCCTGGGTGGCCATCCCTTTTTACGTTGCGCAAGGCTCTTGTCTCTGAATTGAGCAAGCTGCAGCCATGCGGTTCCAACAAACTCTAAAAATCACATAAAAGACCTTGTGTTGATGTGCCAAGGGACAGCTGCGAGAGTGCTTACAGTTTATTGGCTCCAGTTCAAAAATTCAGAATAATAAAGTTATATGAACATCCTTTACCAACGGTATCTTTTTTAAACTTTTGTAAAAGCCAGGAGTCCAATAGCAAAGGAACTACTGTAGATTTGGCAAATCCTTGCATTTCATTGGCAAAATTCAACAAATGTTTACATTTCTTAGAGGAAGAGATTTCTAGAAAAAAAATCAAGGCCGTTAGCCCAAAAATAAAGGGCCTTGTGTAAGATCCGGTGCCTGTGTGCAAGCCAAGCCCCTCTAGTCAACACGCCTTTACTGAGAGAGACAGCAGCTGTTGGCCTGATATGGTATGGCTAAAGAGCAGAGGGTCCACAGATTTAGGATGGAGCTCCCCCACTCTCTTCAAGAATGACCCCAGAGGGTAGCATGCTCTAATAAAAATCAGGGAAAATTGTCTATCCTTTTTTTTTAAATTAAATCAGATTTAAAGAGCGATGCCTAACTGAATGTCCTGGAGAACACATTTACAGACCAAATTTTGAAGTGCCTCTTCACTATTCCTTTTCCTAACTCTGGCTTTATCTGAATCAGTCTCGCTTTAGCTGGCTTGATTTCCTGAGCTTTTGTATTTTCCATGTTGTTTTGTTCTGTTATCACAAAAGGAGAAGAAGTCTGGGTTAATTCATGTGATATGAAAACCAAAGACAAAAGCATATCTGCTGTAAATCTGGGTTGTCTCTAAGTGACGATAGCAACCTGGTGTTTGGTAGATTAACACTAACCTTAATGGACAGAAAACAGCCCTGGAGAATTCACAGAGCAATGTCTATCCTAATGGTTTTTAAATGTATAGTCATGGCGTTACAGGCATTACATGTTTTATTGCTCTTACTTTTCTTGTCTTAATCACCTTTGCTTAGCAACTACTATTTTCACATGTAAGAAAAAAAAGACATTCTCTTTTAAGTTAGCTGGGAACTTTGATTCAAGACGGGTATCCCTTACCACCTGCCCACATCAATCAAGCTCCTTCTTTGCTTGGTGCTGGCAAAAAGGCAGCCACCTACATACCTCTCTGATTAACTATTGCAGACCTCTTTTAGCAAGTAGAAAAGGTATCCTTATTGACAACATGGCGCTGACCTTGACACAGTGCACTGTCCACTTAACTGGGGGTCCTTGAGTTTTCCTTCCGGACTTGCCAGACATTTTCTTTGAATGAGTAATATCTTATTTCTAAAACATTTAGGATTATTATTATGTTGACACAACCTATCTGGCCCAGCTACAAGGTGTACCCCCTTTACACTTATTTTGATTTTATCCTCCTTTTTGACTAAACGGCTAACCCCCAAAGGGCTCTGTATATTGAAATTCGTTTAAGCTAAGCCCTCCAAATATTTATGAAAGGGGTAAAGTAAACAGTTTCTGTTTCATCTCATTGGCTCAGAATATGTGACATTTATCTCTGAATATCCACAGGTGGAACGTGGGTATACAGGAGTGCACTTAAAGAAAATAGTATCTGTGTTTCCTCAGAGAAAGCTGAGCTTGAAAGAGTGGGAGAGACAGAAAGCAGACTGTACTTTACCAACAAAGTATAACTCATCTACTGAAGAGAGGAAGAAGCAGCTAAGACATATGTAGGAGTGTATGAGGAAGGCACCCTTTTCGCTCATTCCCCAAAAAGCTTGCTCAATGAGTCGACTCCTACAATTTCTCCGGGCTGTTTGGTAAAATCAGTGAGCAAGTCTTGATTGAGACAAAGAGGTAACACTTGAAAAAGAACTTCTCTCTCAGGCGAACAAGAGGAAAGGCCAGAGAAAGAGAAATGCACTGGTGAGTGTTGGTCTCCCTTTGCACATATTTGCATGAAAAAAGGTAGGGAGGGAGCAGATAGTTTGGCAAATTGGCTGCCGACCCAATGGGATTTTAACAGTGTCTCATGAGAGGTCAGGCGAGAAGGAGAGCCATGGGATTAGTAGATAGAGTGAGGAAAATGTTTTGATCAGGGGTGCCAGATTTCCATTGCTTGTAGCTGTGGCTAATCACCACTGCTCCAAATGAGCTTTAGCAATGAACCCAACTAGTGGCAACAACTAACAGCTACTGTTACTCTCCACCCTGAGGGTATTAAAAAAAGGTTTAGGTGTGCCAATTGTCTCAAACCACAGAGCTACTGTATGTCAATATGTTAAGTCAATGCATGTATGTAACAGATTTTTCAGTGAGTGTGTCAATTGCCTTTCAATTAGTTTGGATGTTACTGAGCATCTGTCATTTACAGTAGTGGCAATTATGTGTGGTGAAGTCAGCCCTGTGGGCTGTACATCTGCTGGATCTTAATGGAGCCTCAGCAAATAAAGCTTAACATCTGCTGGAAGCAGAATGAGCCAAGCCCACAGTGCTGCAGTCTGCATTGCCTGATCAGGCAACATCACACACGCTGTGAGGCTCAGGCTGGCACAAAGGTGACACTTTTTGGAAATATAACTATTTCTTGAAAGTAAGCCTTGTAGCTAGGGTTATGGGAAGATTACTTTTGTCATGAGGAAAAATGTAATTAATTTAAGACTCTTTTCACTTTTCACAGACGTAGTAAGGTATGAGCCATTTAGTATACGTTTCGTAATGATTGTTGAATAACCGCTATGCAGCATCCTCAAAGACTAATCATACACCAATATATTTTTTTAATAATGATCATTTGCCTAAGGCATGGACTTCACTTAACCCTTGAATGTGCGCTGTGTTATATGGCAACAATATGTCGGGAGCAAATCCTATGGGTCCTGCAAGTTGCGAGGTGGGGATTTCATGGTGCAATGGTTTGTAGAGCACAACAAACATGTGCTTGCTTGGCTTAAGGTAAGGGAAATTTTAAAACACAGCAGCGTTCTTGCATCATTATCTTGAAAAAAAAACACAGAAAGGAAGTCTGTGTAATTCAAATTATTTTGATGATCTTCAACAAGACGTATGTAGGTGGTAAATCCCAAAGCAGCATCCTCATTGAGGCCATAATCCAAGGTTTCAATGCATACCATTCCACACAGAATCTGTTAACTGGTGTTCCTCTCAATGTGAACCCAGGTAGCATGTTTCTCCTAAAACTTTGCAGTCTATATGACAAAATAAATCATTTTAATTGGACAAAGGTACCTTCTACCAATGTTTTACGGCCCAAATTTATTGCCCACATGCTAATTGCTGGTGCTTTGGTTGTTGAATGTGTTCAGTGTCAGTATGCTGATTGATGTGTTGCCAGAAATTATAAAACAATTCCCAACTACTATACTCTGGCACTTTTGAATCAAAACCAGAATTAACATCTTTAAGAATCAAGAATCAAGAATCAGTTTATTTATATAGCGCCAATTTACAACAGGTGTCGTCTCAAGGCACTTTACAAAAAATCAATTAAAATCAAGGATACATTCTAACAAATCAATTTGAAAAAGTTTCCAATCTAAAGCAATCTGAGCTACACAAGCTCATCTTTTGGAATAGATCAAATGAGCCAGCCTTCGCTCACCATGTGTATTAGCAATCCTTTGCTACCTATGATATTGTCTGCGGCTTACTACTGTTCCTTCCTTTTACCCTGTTAGTAGATACCAAAACACAGCAGATTTGGTAAAAGTTCCACGAGCTGCAGTTTTGAGCAAGCTCTGCTTGTTTGTCAATTTTCTTGTCTTCTAAATTCTAAAAATTTAAATGACAAAAAGCTTGTTTGCTACCTTGTAGTGGAAACAATCTATCAATATCAATAACTAATGCTTAAATCAAGAGCTGGGCTCCAAATATCTGAAGTGGTTTTTGAAAACCCCTTTAGAGAAATAAATTACAATAAAAGAGCAACTGCAAAGGTAAGAACTTTCTCTTAAGCTGAACACAATGATGTCCCTCGAGAAAAGATTGAGCCATAGCCAATGATTTAAATTAACGTCATGTAGGGTATTAGAAATAAGAAAGCATATTCTATTTTAACATTTCGCTAAAGAAGCAATTTTAGTTGTTCCATATGAGAGAATGACGGCAATACTCCTTAAGATTTGATTGATGAGGAAAATATATGGTCTATAATCTGCTGAAAGACCAATGCTGTATCAATCACATGGTTCCACATGTTTAACCTACTAAAAAAGGGAAATTTCCATAGAAACAGAAACACATGTATGTTGGTAACAGGCAGGTCTTGGATTTAGCGTTAAAGAACAGGACGGTCCCTCTGTGTTTAATTGCAATGATGTAAATGGTTTTAAAAGGCTCTCACGAGGATCCAGTAGTGCTGTCAGGAGAGATACAACTGCATGAGTTGTTCAACCGTTTTTTTAATTTTTTTTTTATTCGACTTAATGTTAGAAATAACTCTGCACCAAACCACATGCATGTGAACATCTTGTGATTTATATTTAAGTTGACAGCCTGCTTCTGTCTTTCAGTGATTTCCCTGCCTGGACTGTTCACTTATTCACCATCCCCAGATTAGTGTTTATGTTCGCCAGAGCTATCAGCTCTTTCTTCCCGAGCTCAGTGCTTAACACAGTTGGAAAGCAACCATGATGACATATTTCACTTGTTGAAGTTATTTCAATTTTTTGCTTCTAAAGTTAGCAGAAAAAGAACAGGATGAATATTTTGGCTGTCATGTAGAAAAAAATAATCTGACAATTTTATAGCTTCTAAAATGTAATAGCACAAAATTTCGTACTGCAACCTAGACAGTAGAAGAGGAATGGGGTGAAATCTGTAATCACTTTTATTAGGCTTATTGTTCTTTTCCCTTCCACCGTTTCCCATTATGCCTTTTTGTTTTGTAGTGCAATTTCTTGCTGAATCATCTCAGATGTTGGGCTTATTTTGGAGCACTTACTCAAAGTAATCTAGAAGAATGACTGCCAGCATCCAGCCAGTTAAAGTTAAAGCATCATCTTTACATTAGTTTTTTTTGGCAAGTTATCACTTAATGTAGGTGAGTGGGTCTGTGCTACAATTCACATTTCAAACATGATCAGAAGGCTGAATTTAAAAAAAAACTCATAGCCAGGATGAAACTATTTACAGTTGAGCATTTCTTTACATGTTGTACTGTTACAGCCAGGTTAATGTATTTTACTTGGATTTAATCTGACAAAGCAACAGAAAGCAAAACATCACTACAAAGGAATAAAATAAATGCCATCTAGAGACATCTACTGGCTAAAGTATTTGCCAATTTTTATTTAGGAAAGTTGTCTTGCTAAAATTAGAACATTTGTCTCAGTAACAAGTCGCAGCGGACTCCAACTGCTTTTCTTCTTAACTGTGCTGTATTTATCTACATCCATATTCACAAAAACACTAAACATCATAGACAACACGTCTGTTTACAAGGTGTTGCACAGGTAACTGCTCACTTGGACAGTGTTCACATCAAACTCCTTTATATGAAACATAGAGCTGATACGAGTGGAGTCATAGCCTGTTCCAAGCAACCTGTTGCAAGTATGTGGAGCGTGCGGTGGCTGTCCTGGTGAAGGAGAAATAGAGCTAGAGGCACAACTATGCATGCATGACTAGGAAGGACAGTGAACATGAACACTGCACATATTTACAAAATATGCACAGTTAACCCAACTATGTGGCAATCTAAATAGTTAACAGACTTTCTTACTCTATGGATCTCTGTATCTCCACAAGAGTTGCTTGGCTAGTTCTGTCTTTCAGTAGCTTTTCAGTTTAGTTTGGTATTAGATTAGATCAGGGATCTGCAACCTTTACAATCTACAGCGCCACATTTTTCTCAGTCTAGCAAAAAAAAACAAAAAAAACGTTATTGCCAAAAATGTTACCTGACCGTTTGAAAAAAACAAGACACATATTAATGATATAGGATATTGAACCAAAAAACCAGCAAAATGTTAGCAAAAACATTTGGAATTCCATAGAATGCTCGTTTAAAACGGTTCAAACTAATAGTGAGAAAAACTGCATTTGTGTTAATAAGAATAACAAATTTGGTTCTCATTGTTTTTTAAACTATAGTCAGCAAGCACAATTGCAGAAAGTCCAAAGAGTTACTTACGGCTCCAGAGCCACATGTTGGATGGTAAGGTGGAAATCCAACTCTGGTCTAAACGTCTCCCAAATGTTCTTTCTGATCGATAAGCTGTGTTCGTTGTTATCAAAGTTTCTTTTTTAATGTTCACTAACAAATCTCTGAAGCCTTTACGAAACTACTGGATTTACAAATGATATTACCTGTCCAGAAGGTAACTGTATTGCCCAAATAGCTGAATTCTCACTATCACATTATTTCCTTCACCTGCTTTGTTTTGGTGTTTTAAATCAAAGTCTGATTAAAATCCATTGAACTGGTACTGTTGTATAAAGGAGAAAAAGGAGGTCAGAAAATGAAAGCAAAATGTTGAAATTATCGTGGCTTTAAGTTATTTGGGAGCAAGAAAATGTCACCATTTCCATATAAAAAAAACATAATTTTTTTTTTTTTTTACATAAACTGAATCAGGGATTTTAATACTGTTGTAAACAACACTGCATAAAGGTTTAAACTGGTTAAATATGAGAATGTTTCAAGCTTGTTAAAATAATCTATGCCCTGGTAGTAAAGGGGAGATTGAATAGACGCTGATAGAGCCAAGATGCACGGCTGAGGGGCGCTAGGAGGAAACGACGGGCCATTACAGCACAACTAAGGGTCTGTTAATCAGCCTATTAGGGTTTAATTGAGGGTAGTTAATTAGTCGTCAGTAGGCAGTCTGTGCTTGGGGGTCAGGGGCCGATGTGACAAGCAGAAACCTGAGATGACTGTTGTTGATCCACTGGCTAATTTGATTGATATGCAGCATAATTAGTGCTAGTTGAACCAGTCTTTTTCTGTATGTTTTGAGCCTTTTTTAGGGGAATTAAATTAAGCCCACAGCGCCAATGAAAAAGAAGCACACAGGGACGGAGCTTGAGCAGTGCAAACAAATTTAAAGTACACTCAGACTGGACGGCTCCACAAAAATAAGACGCCTACTCGCCTTTGAGCTCCCGAGCCATTTAAACTAAGTGGAAAACACAATAAAGAATCCGGAACGCACAGACAAGAGTGGCCTTCTAAGCGAGGCAACAGTCACACCATCTCCACGCTGAGACAACTCCACATCCTGGAAGTCCCCACCCCATCATCTCACCTCACATACGGAAAACAAAGATGTGCTTGTCTTCGATGCCTAAAAGCCGCTCTGCAAAAGGCAGCGGCTACCACAAGAAGCTGATTAGGGACTCTTTAAAGTTAGATTTGATTTAATGTCCTGCTCAAGCCTCAGCTGGACCACGGGGCACTAGAATGTGGCTCACAGGGAGGATTGGCTCATATAGCCAGGGGTTTGGATTCATCCCTTCTAAGGGCCAGTCAGGGGCAAAACAGAAGGGGCCACATTCGGCTTTCCCATCAGGGGAATAAACATGCTGCATGTGCAGGGGCCAAAATCCAATAAAGCGCCAGACAAAGGCCCGTTTCTTCCCTCAGACTGCCAAACAACATGTGATACCCTTTAGGGTTAATAGGTTTCCCAAAGCATTTGGCATCCTTAATACTGCCTGGGCAACTTTTGGCACATGTTTTGCTGTGGATGCCATGTACTCTGACAACATATTAGTGTCAATTTGATTATGCAACTCCACTTACTGTATTACACAGATGAGATCTGTTTCCAATACTGATGACATGCTAAACACAATTTAAGACAAGATGGGAGCAAAAATAAATATTCAAAAGCAATCCAAGACATAAACACAACTATACTTTACACCAACCCCAGTTGAGTAACCCTGAGTTGAGGGTTTCAGTGCCAAGTGACAAAAGTAAAATGTTTATTGCCTTATAGACTGCTAAAACATTTTTTCAACTAATATAAAATAATAACATTAATAGGATCCCTGGGTACAGCTGTAAGAATTTAAGCTTTTCCTGCTATGCAACATATTTAGTGGTGATCCTAAAGTGACACCGCTAACAGTCACAGAAAATAAAAGACAAAAATAGAAAATGTGAAATAGGTTAGATGCTGAAGGTGGAAACAGCTGTTCAGGCGAGTCACATAAGTGTTCACCAAGTCAGAACTAAGTTGGTCAATGTGTTTAAATCTCCTTTTTAGCACCTTAACCTCTTTTTCAGGATAGCCTAAAACCACTTTAAGTGACCAGATAAACTTTCAAGGAAAATTTCATATTTTGTGGCTTACACCAGTTTTTATAAATAACATTGAAGGAAGGTTACAAATGCTTCACTACATTCAGTATGATTAAATTACTTGTACACATTGATCAATGGTATCACCTTCAACCCACCAGTAGTGTTCAGAGACCTGCACATGGTTCCAGATGAAATTAAAAGTAGATTTAAGAAAACCAGGGATGTTCCGATTCATCTTTTTCACTTCTAATACAATACTGATATTATCTCATTTCATACATTTGTAACACTTTATGGAATAAATAGCAAAATATTTTTAGAATACCAAAAACTAAAGGTGGTACTTAATAACTGTTACCTTTGCTGACGGTGGTATGTTGTTGCGCCGTGTGTCTGTTAGCGTCTGTTAGCGTCTGGTAGCTCCGCACGCTCTCTTATTACTACGAATTCTCTGAACTGAGACGTTTCTAGCTAATTCTAAACACACCTTCACGTTAATCACACATTTCTGTTGCTCCACTGAATTTTTAGAAACCGTAATTGTTCTAAACGGACCTTTTTTTGTGTCGTGAGCATTCGCTAGCTTAGTTAGCTTAGCTTCTAGTGGTGCTATGGCTTGTCCCTTTGCTTCTCCTCTTTCCTGCTCTGTGGGTCAGATGTTTAGTTATTCCTCTGCCTCCTTTAGAGATAATGGTACGTGCATTAAATGTAGCATATTTTTAGCTTTGGAGGCAAGGGTGTATGAATTGGAAGCTCGGCTCCGCGCTGTTGAAACACCCGCAGATAGCCGAGGCTCATTAGCTGGCGTGGAGCCAACAAGAACAGGTTGCCATAGTGATCCTCTAGCAGTTCCCATGCACCTGGGTAAGCAGCCTGGCTGGGTGACCGTACGCGGAAAGCATAGTCCCAGAACCCAGCCTTTGGCTCACCACCAACCTGTTAATGTTTCAAACCGATCTTCCCCACTCAGAGTTACACCCGCTGAGAGAGGGGCCAGGCGCCAGAACAGGCGACATAAAATTATACCTCAAACTGCTGGCTAAGGATAATCGTAGATACAGTAAGATTGTTATTCACTTTGGCGGTAACGACACGCGGTTACGCCAATCCGAGGTCACTAAAATTAGTGTTGCTTCGGTGTGTGAGTTTGCAAAAACAATGTTGGACTCTGTCGTTTTCTCTGGTCCCCTGCCTGATCGGACCAGTGACGACATGTTTAGTCGCGTGTTGTCATTCAACCGCTGGTTATCTAGGTGGTGTCCAGAAAACGGCGTGGGTTACATTGATAATTGGAAAACCTTTTGGGGAAAACCTGGTCTGATCCGGAGAGACTGCATCGATCCCACTTTGGACGGAGCAGCTCTTCTTTCTAGAAATATGGCCGAATTTATTAACTCCCCAAGTTACTGACAAACTAAGGGTCAAGACCAGGAAACAGAGCCGTAGTTTAGAACTCCTCTCTGCGGCTTCTCTACAGTTACCTACCCATCGCCCTCTTGAAACGGTGTCTTGCCCACGGCCAAAACCAAATAGATAAAAGATCAATCTAAAAAGAGCTAATCCTGAAAATCTCATAAAGATAAAAACAACTCAGATGAAACAAAAATGTACAACTATTAAGTGTGGCTTATTGAAAATCAGATCTCTCTCCTCAAAGTCCTTATTAGTTAATGATTTAATTCTTGATAGTAAAATTGATTTTCTTTATCACACAGAAACAAAGAGGATTTTGTTAGTGTCAACAAATCAACTCCCTCTAATTATTCAAATTTTCACATTCCTCGAAGTAATGGGATAGGTGGAGTAGGAAGCATTTTCTATCAGATTTATTAAGTAATCCCATGCCGACTAATAGTTTTAGTTCTTTTGAATATTTAACCCTTAGCCTTCCTCATCCAACCTCTAAAATAATTAAACCACTTCTGTTTGTTATTTTGTAGGTCCTTACTCTGAATTTATAGATCAGATCTCAGATTTTTTATCAGAACTAGTATTAAACACTGATAAACTCATAGTGGGAGACTTTAACATTCATGTTGACACCAAAAATGTCAGCCTAAATGTAGCCTTTACTGCCATTTTAGATTCAATTGGCTTCACTCAAAAAATCCAGACACCTACCCACTCTCTTGGTCACACTTTAGACCTTGTGCTGACTTATGGCATTGAGTGTGAAAAAGTTACAGTACTGCCTCATAACCCTCTCCATTCTGACCATTTTTTGATAACTTTTTAATTCATAACTTCGTACCTTGAAGGGAAACACAAGGAAATCGGAGAAGAAATGGCGGTTTTCACTTTTAGAGGAGTCCTATTTATCCTGGAAAAACAGTGTGCTTCTGTATAAAAGGACCCTGCGCCAAGCTAGATCTGCATATTTTACTTTTATTAATAGAGGAGAATAAGAACAATCCTAGGTTTCTTTTTAATACAGTTGCTAAACTTATGGGAAATGAAAACTCTGTTATATCATCCATTCTTCCAACTCTTAGCTGCAATGACTTTATTGAATTCTTTATTGATAAAATTGAATCTATTAAAACTAAAATTGATGGCATCCTACCAAACATTACTACCTCAGTAAGCAATGAGCTACTGAATGTGGCGCTGGAGCCTGATCTCTGTTTGAAGTGTTATGTTCCAAATGAGCCTTCTGAGCTTTCAAAAATATTTTCTTTATCTAAGCCTTCAACTTGTATGTTGGATCCAATCCCGGAAAAAATGTTTTAATAAGTATTTCCTATTATTGTTACCCCAATTTTGGATATGATTAATTTGTCATTAGTAAATGGTTATGTACCAGAGGCTCTTAAGGTAGCTGTAATAAAACCTCTACTTAAGAAACCTTCTCTTGATCAAGAGGACTTAATAAATTACAGACCCATATCTAATCTTCCCTTTTTATCTAAAATCCTTGAAAATTTGTTGCTAATCAACAGAGAGCATTTGAGGAATAATGACCTATTTGAAGAATTTCAGTCAGGTTTAAGAGGTTATCATAGCACTGAGACAACTCTCCTTAAAGTCACAAATGATATTCTCATGGCCTCAGACAATGGACTCGTGTCTATTCTAGTTCTGTTAGATCTCAGTGCTGCTTTTGACACAGTCAATCACAATATCCTCATAGAAAGGCTCGAACACACTGTGGGGATCAAGGGAACAGCACTAAGCTGGTTTAAATCGTATTTGTCTGACAGATCCCAGTTTGTTTATCTAAATGACAAATCTTCTCCGCATTGTAAGGTTACTTGTGGAGTACCACAAGGGTTCAGTACTTGGCCCAATTCTATTTACTATATACATGCTCCCTATTGGTAAAATTATAAGACAGCATGGTGTTAATTTCAACTGTTATGCTGATGATACACAACTGTATTTATCTGTAAATCCTGATGAATCCAGTCAGTTTGGTAGATTACAGGCATGTCAAGATAACATAAAAATGTGGATGACTTTAAACTTTCTGCTCTTGAACTCTGAAAGGACAGAAGTTGTTATCTTTGGACCAGAACCTCTAAAAAAGAAATTGCTTAGTCAGCCACTTGACCTGGATAGCATCAGGTTGGCGTCTGGTGACAATGTAAAGAACCTTGGGGTTATTTTTGATCAGGAAACCTCTTTCAAGTCCCATATAAAACAGGTCTGTGAGATTTCCTTCTTTCACATTAGGAATATAGAAAAGAATACAAATATTCTCTCTAGGACAGATGTTGAAAAACTAGCCCATGCATTTGTTACTTCAAGGCTGGACTAACTCAGTCTTGACAGACGGTTATCCTTTGCTCTACCTTTTTCATGTCTCACTCTATAGGGTTAGGTTGTTTAAGTTTTTCTATAGTTATGGATGACAATCTGACCACATTTCTCTCTGCTACTTACTTCCTTCGCTTTCAGTATCCTGTGCATATAATTTATTTTTCTCTCTTTTCAAACCCCCAGTTGGTCATGGCAGATGGCTGCTTGTACTGAGCACACAATTTTTGGTGGCAAATATGCTTTAACACCTTTAGAATACTAAGAAATCCAAATCAACAACTTATACAATATAGGATTCTTCACAGAGCACATTACACAGGACAAATTATGTTCAACATGGGTCTTAAACATACCAATATCTGCTCGGGGTACACAGATAACACACCTGATGATTATATGCATGCTCTATTGTACTGTGCACTAGTTCAGACATTCTGGATTGAGGTTTGTCAGGATCTCTATTCCAGAATCCCCTGCACTGTGTTTATTGGGTAACCTGGATAGCACCAGCATAAAAATAAATCTATCACCTATATTGTTTTGCAAAAAAAACTATTCTCCTGACCTGGCAAACAAGGAAAAACGTTTCAGTTTAGGAACCTTCTGTATTTCAGTATTGAAACAATGTCTGCCTCTTCAAAACATCAGCTGACTGATACTTACAATCTATGGTCCTCTGTAATTAGTTCCATCACTTAGCGGGGTCGGTGGGTCATTGTCTCACTGCTCTACGTTGCTATAGGGTTGGCTGTGGGGGGAACGTCTGGGTACAGTAATTTGATGGATCCCTGTCGGTGCATCATTTATCTAGTCCGGGTGTCTGCATTGGTGACCCATGGGTTGTGCTGGAGTGCGGTGGTGGATGGGGCCTCCGTCTGTCCTTTGCAGGACTGTCCGGGTGGGGGTTGGGGGACAGGGCTGGGGCACTGGTGTCAAAGGGGCCTCTTGGTTGGTCGTGGCTCTCGCGATGTGGTCATGGCTACCCTGGGTTGGGAAGACTCTGGCCCCTCCTGACCCTGGTGGCTGCTGGGAGATGGGGGTGCCTTTTCAGACCATCAGGTCCCATCATCCATGGGCAATCCCTCTGCTCCCGGTCTTACACACCTTACACCGCTCTCCTCTCTGGCTTGAGTCCACAACACTCATCCACACACTTAGGGTCTCTTGGGGGGGATGTGTGATTCCTGTAGTGGGGTGAAGTAGATCTTTGCCGCACTCCATAAAGACGTTCCCCTTATTCTTAATTGCGTATAGTCACTATTACATACCACACAATCACACCACACACAGCGCGGTTGGAGGCGATGCGCTGTGTGGCAGCTGGAGAGCAGGGATAACGTTGCTGGTTCTGCACGGCTCCAGGCTCCTGGCATCTCCTGACATTGAGGGCCTGTGGTTGGGGGCGCGGCTGGAAGGACCTTCGTTGTCTCCAAACCGTGGCATGCTTCCCTCCATATCCCCTCCCCTGCCATTGTAATTACATACTAGATCTCAACATTGTGGGGACAGAGGAGGGAGGGGTCTTCCCGTGCCCCTGTTTCCTGGGTGCTACTTGGGGTTGGGGGCAGGGTGTTGGTCTGCAGGCTTGGGGTGGTGGTGGCAGCGTCGAGGGGGGTGCTTCTTGTCCCAGGGAATGCCCACTGTGCTGCACCAGAGGCAGGTCCCCCAACCACCAACCCCCCGTCCCTACCTTGAGTGACTGCGTGAGTGAGTGAGTGAGCATGTATGATTGTGTATGATATGGATGGGGCTGGGTCGGGGTGTCTTCTGGCCATCCCATGCTATTCCCGTATGGGAGAGGTCATGCCCTGCCCCGTCCTCAACCCTCCTTACTGCTGCACTCTCCTGTGGCCCGATTGGGCCCTGGAGTTCAATGCTGGGGGCGCAGGGGCATGTATGGGTCCGCCCCGGCTGGCTGTCTGGGGTCACCCAACCCTCTCGGGTGTTGGAGGGACTCTCTGCTGGTCGCTAGGGGTGCTCGGGTGTTTGGGCTCTGCGTCCCAATCCTGGCCCATGCTTGGGCGATCAGGACTTGGCGAGACACATAAGGTGCTGCTCCTGGTACCTTGGGGGGTCTAGCCTGGACCCCGCCGGCGGTCCTCTGGGTGGGTGCATGGTGTTCCTGCGGTGGGCTGTCTAATCTTTGTGCTCTCAGGTAACCTTGGTGTCCTGGGCCTTCTTCTCCCTCTGCTCCCTTTGGGCTCCTGGAGGGGGGTGGTGGTGGCCCTCTGTACCCATGTTTGAGCATAATTCATTTAAGACCTACATCACAATTTCTGCATGCTCACGCGCAGTCACACACTATAGAGATCACAATATTTTAGCTGTGCTGTTCTCTTTATTAATACCGTCAAGTTTGCCTAATATTTTTATTTTATTTTTATACATATGTGTCTTTGTTCTGCTCTCCGCTAATTACGTCTCCACAGGTATTATTAATGGTCTTCTCCCCGTATCCATGGATGTTTCAGGAGCAATCTGGTAGCAGCTACTTGTCAGACTCCGTTATCATTTGAGTTGTTTGTTTTTGTAATTGTTGTTTTGCTTGTTTTTATTTCAGTATTGATTTTGGTCTGAGTATATGTTCCGTCTCACTTTGTGCATCCCACCCCCACCCCTCAGTCTTATTTAGCTATAGAATGTATATAACACCTCAGAAATCAATAAAGGATTAAGGATGAATAGCAAGAGAGGCTCTAAATTTTTAAAGACTCACCTCGAAAAGCAAATCTGTTAAGCACAACTACGGCAGCCAGAAACCTAGTTTACTAGCCATGACGCTGAAAAGGAAAAGGGAAAAAAATAAAAATGCCAATATTGTATTATTCAGTATTGCGGGATAGCGATATTGATACTTAAGTAGCAATAGCAATAGCAAATCAGCAATTGCTTTTGTAATGATCACTGGGCTCTGCATACAGGGTAAAAAGCTGCTTGAACAGACTTTTTGTGCTGGAGAGCAGATATCGCAAGCCAATATAATCAGATCTTTTTATTTTGTTTTGCTGATATCGGATTGGGATACCCCTATAGAAAACCTGGCATGTTTGTGATGATTGGCATCACTATCAAATTACCAGCTGGCACAAAGAAAGCATGTACAGTGGACCCCAGGGCTGGGGACCCCAGCTTCCCATTGATAACTGAAATCCACAAATATTTCACAACTGCTATAAAAACATCAAATGCCTATTTCAATAGTTCAATAGCCTAATATTCTTAAATATACACCAATACTCACTGTGGAAACTTTCTTAACATTACCACAGAAACTAATGACTACAGTCTTACTTAGATATACTCTTAAACATTTCAAATGTCTGCAACAGTTTGGATGCAAAGGCTCCAAGGAAACTCTGCTTTCCTAGTGTTATTCATCTACACCGTCTAACAGAACCTCTTGTAGAGAATGAGAGGCTGTCCAAATCATTCAGTTCCTGTGCGTTCCCGTAGCTCGGACAAATTCGGCACAGTCTCTAAACACTCATTTAGCTCTGGAATCTCCAAGTGTTTATTTATTTTGAAGCATTTGTTGTGGTTCAACCTCAACAACTTAAGAATGTTTGCCGAAGAGATTAAAGAGGCGACATTTACAACAGCAACACAGGCGCCTCTGTTCTGATCGCATCTTCACTCTAAGGCCATGCAAAAAAAACATCCCCACCACCCAAAGAGCTCAGGCACCGGCAATCTGTGACCCAGATATTGACTTAGCCATTTTGTACAAGCATACAAAACAGGGCTTAGATTTTTTACATTTCATAAATATGAAAACACTGATTTTTATCATAATTTAAAAAACAACCTTGAATAATAAATCAGGTATGCATATACCTGCTTTGAAAACAAACCTGTTTGTAAGTGCAGTGCTGAAACTTTTTTTCTTAAATAAACCACAAAGTAAACACTGGCAGCTCCAGGCTTACGAGGCAAGAGTGAAAGCAAACACGGCTCAAGATTTTATGAGGGGAAAAAAAGTCTGTCTGAACAAGGCAGTATTCATGTGCTGATTCATACCAGCCTGTAGCTCAGCTAAGGGACGGCCAACTGCTCTTGTAACCCCCCCACCCAACCCCCCACCCGCCTCGCAAAGAGGCTGTCATAGGAAGACAGTGCGAGCTGTGAATCTTCATGTCCATGTTAGAGCCATATAGACTTACTGGAACTAACGCCTGGACTACATGCGGAGAAAACACCTTGGTGGTAGCTGTTGAGAACATGACAGTTTTCTGTTTCTGGACGGTTCTCTGATGAGTGAGAAATACACTGTCATGGTGATTGTCCTCTCACACAGAGTGTTTGATCTCTTTTGCATATTTCTGCCATAATTTGTGGTTTGGCATCACATTTACTGCCTGTGTGTGTATGCAAAGCATATTCCTATGGAAATATGTGGCTGTACAGCCAAAAATATAGTTTACACACCTCGTTAGGTAGTTTGTGACACCAAACTAAAGTAACACATTTGAAACTATGAAATATTTGGTGTTACTCCAGGCTCTAAAATGGCAGTCATGTCATAGGGTGAGACATGTCACATGTCTCACCCTATGCTTTCTTTTATTTCTGTTTTATTTGCTTATCCTTTGAGATCATTTATCGAAATCCCTTCCATGCTGAGGATCTTTACCTTTTTTACCACTGTTAAACAGCAGTGTGTTTCTGAAACGTAAGTCCTGCTGATATTTTTAAAATGCAAGAAATCCTAGTTGTCAAATAATCTATTGCAGTTAAACAGGATTCAAAAAATGTAGGTTCTCATTTGTGCTTCGGGTTGACAAGTCCTGCAGGGTGTTGGTGGAAAACATAGAGGTGTCTTTTTGCATTGCTTTTACAAAATAAAAATAACATTTTACCAATTGAATTCTGTTTCAAAAGGTGTCTTTTATTTGTTTTTAACCATTTCAGAAATATTAGCAAACACCAATGTAAAAGTTACCAAAGTGGAGTTATAAGCATGAGGATGATTTTAAACATTTTTAATTCCTCATCAACTTTTGTGTGCGTGTGTGCGCGTGTGTGTGTACTTGAATCAGTAAACCCTGTCTAGATTGTCTCCAGTCTAGCCAAATCTTCTCTGGCTGGACTTTACCACCAGGCCCCTGGGGACGAACCATCAAAGGTTGTTATCCCTTCCTGAATCGAGGCTTCAAAACAAAAGTCGACAGAGCTGTTTCAGTTTTGACCCCCATGAATTAGAACCCTATGTCAGAGAATTTACGTTGTCTAGACTCAGACTTCATCAAGCAGCAGCTGAAGATACTTGCGTTAAAGTGATCCAACAGCCCATTACTAGTATGAGTTAGGTTGTTACAGCGACATTAAATAGCCATGTTTTTCTGTCAAATTTTCATCTAATAGGATGATAAACAACAACTGAAGAGTGTGACATCAATATAAAGCCTGGACTGCTAATCAGCTTTGCCCCCCACCCCCTCACCAGCTGAAGAAACTCATTCTCTATAAGCATGCTAAATTCAAACACAAAGTGTACCATTTTAGAATCTCTTAAACTGCTTACTATTATTTGGAGTTTCTTCACGAATGTGTGCGAAAAAGCTCAGATGTATATTTTTTCTAGGGGGGGTGGTGTATGTTTTTCCTTCATCTCTGCTCTGGTGACGTCTTCCTACTTTTCCCATGGAATGTCACTTATGGTCAACAATAAAGGTTTAAAGAGAGGACTCATTTTCATTACCAAAATTGTAAGTTATGGTAAAGTTAAGATGAAAACTAAAAAAAGGGCTTTAAGCACTAGATAGGGTGGAGGCAGGGATTAAGGATAAATGAAGATTAGATGTCTACATGAAATCTTAATTGCCGCTTTTCAGCATTTAAAAGCGTCATTGCAAGTAGTGAATATGTGGAAAAATATAGCCACAATATAATAACCGATTGAGTCAAATTTATCACTGCAATGTTGTTCTACACTAAAATAAATTACTATCAAGTCAAAGAATGCTGTTGCAGCACCCTGAGTCAAGGATTTTTCATTATATACATTAAAACTTCAGAAAAAAATCCAAAGTGTCCGTTTGAACGTTATACATATGAAAACATTATTCATTATTCCTTCATTATTTAGTTACTAAATATGGTTCTGTTTTACCGACATTTATGAAGAATCAGGCACAGAATGCTGACTGAGAATGCGATAACTTTGTTTACCTAGAAAATAGGATAAAAAACAACCTTTTAAAGGCCGTGTGCTTTCAGTGTACTGCGTTTCACATCAAAAAGGACGCCGTTGCAGTCTGCTAGTTTGAGCCCACAAGCTCAAAACAGGAACACAAAACTACATTTCGCTGACTGGGATCCATTTCCTCTGGTTTAGCTCTGCAAACCACAAGTTAAAAAGACCCAATAACCTGAGGTCACAGATGCAACCTACACAACTGCAAACGGTGTCATGACATAGCATTACTAACCACGAAAAACCCACTACACCAGAGTGTTCGGCTTCAACCTGTCAACAAAGAAGAATACTTAGAAATCTGAAACTTATTCAGTCTCAGGTTTCACCTATAAACAGGAAAATCACAAGGTGGAGCACATCAACTCCGAGCCTTTTGTGCATTTCCATTTCAGTTGAGAAATGATTTATCATGGCTTTTGTCTAATAACCCCTAACCTCTTTAGGGTACACTTGTCAGGAGGTCTCCTACCTCCTCAGGCAGTCTATGTTCTCTCAACACTCTACTTGTCCTCCCCAAGAAGGGTTTCGTCACATTCACAACAACACACCGACAAACAACATGAGTACAGCATCATCTTACAACAACATCTGCACTGTTTCTCCTAACTGTGAGGAGGTGAATGGCTCCCTCAGCAAGAGGCCTTCTCAAATAAACAAACACAAACATCTGGGGCGTCAACAGGAACATTTCTGCACTTACATGCAGAAAAGCTGAGACAAAGCTACATTTTTTAACATAATAAAACAAACGATATTTACATTTTCCAACATATTTTTCCTATCATGGTGAAAGGTCTTGAAACAACACACAACTACACACCTGACATTGTTTGTTTTCTTCAGGTAAACAGCCAAGAATCCTGGGCTGTATCACATCATAAGACCAAAATAGAAAACAGCACAACACCAACACCCTTCCCCCCACCTCCCCCAAATAAATCTACCAATGGCAACAAGTATCAGTCCGGTTTAACTTATGGGAACAATATAGATCCAGATCCATCTAGCGAAGCACCGATATGAATCTTTGAAGCAATAACAACATTGATATTGTAGTTATGGCCAACAACCAAAGTGTATCATTATCACATGCACTGTACTTTCCTTTTGACACTGTAAGAAAATGTCAAAGGTACCACTGTGTCTCTAAATCAGTTAAAACAGCCCAAGGTCCCCTACTGAAACATCGTCACTGTCGCATGAAAAACAAATACTGTCCCTGTTGAAAAGCAACCCCATTAAATAATTTTGCCGCTACTATGTCGGATCATTAGATGGAGTCACCTTCTTCTACAAGTATGTTGTCTTAATCCAACAGGCCTTGGGTAAAACCTTATATGCCTTCCTTTCAACAGGGAATGTCAGTTTGCCACTCTACAATTAGGGAGAATGGCAGGATCGCCCTTCCACCTGTGACCAGCTTATCCAACTTTGCATAAACTAAACAGTCGGCAACATGATGCTGCCCCCACAATGCTTTACCATGGGGCTGGCTTTTTAGAGAATAAGTACAAATCAAAGAATTTTCTGCCAGTATTTGATTTTATTTCCACTTATTTCAAACAGTAAGAGGTCATTTTATTTAGGGGTGTCTGAGGACAGTCACTTTCATTTTTCTTTTGGTTAAGAGTTTAAACATAATGACCTTACAATTATGTACGAGTTTTCCTATAACTTCATATGAACCTCTGTAAAGCACCATGACCTTTGTGGCAAAATGTTGATTTAAAAATGCATAACACGTCTTTGTTGAATTTTCTGCAACATTTCTTAAAACCATGCTGCGAGCCCTGCACCAAGGAAACTTTTTTTTTAAATGTAGAACAGGATAGCGCGATCAACACAGCCCAGATGTTCTCTTTTCTCGTAAACACTTTCCACAAACATCTCTGTGAGCAATGTGCCGTTCAAAGCGCTCTGGGCCAGTTTCACTGAGATTTGACAATAAAGCCTGTGACAAACCACATTTGTCATCTTGTGGCACGCGGTACTACACATTCCCTATCCTAGCCGACCCCCCTCATTTCAATGCAGGCATTGTGCAGGAGTCTGACTTTTCTGTAAAAGCAACCTTTGTAATGCAGAGTTGTTCAAATCATCCCTGAAGTTGACCTCAGGGTGAGTTGTCCTTTCCACACAAGATTCTCTTTAAAGGCTGAGGGGAGGATGCGACACGGCAGCTCTGTCAAAAGGGATTTGCAGATTGGGAAGCAAAACACAGAGCTCTCTCACTCAGTGAAACCAATGGCAGAAACCTTTCCCTCCAGGTTTATCTATCCCCATCTGCAGCAACGCTCCACTTATGGCTGCCCCAGCTGACGGTTGATTTGTGGTTTTGGTGGAAAGAAAAGACATCCACAAAATTTACTTTCTCAAACGGATACCAAATCCCCAAAAATGCAAATCATCGTCTCATGCGTCAACTCAATTGCTCTCGGTTGTAGATCGAGAAGTCGCTGACATGCTCCTGACAGATGTTTAGAACACATCAACTTCTGTCCTCACCCTCCTTACATTAAACACCAAAGTCAGTCACATACCTCAATTATTCTGTCGTGGATTTGAAGGCCTCCCTCCTTGTCCGCTGGACCTTGTTCAACAATCTTGGACACAAAGATCCCTTCATTTGAGGAGCCGTCATTGTCGTCCTGTGAAGCAGATCGCTGTTATTTCCCCATTAACAATAAAAGCACAGTTTGAAGTTGGACTAAAAAGAAAAATACATTCAAGATATCATAGAAAACCTTGGGATTCAACATTTAAAACCGCATTTTATGGATTTCTACCCTGGAACAGCAAATACAAATAAAAGAAAAACAATTCCATCAGCTCGTGTGCATTTTTCAAGGCTGGTGACAGAATCAAGAATTTATTGGTAAAGTCAAACGAAAGCCTTGTACAGTATATCTTGATATGTGACAGGTGTTAAACAAGAACTTGCGATGAAACTGACGTGCTATGACAAAAAGCTATATCTGGTGGGCATTTGGTTTCATCTGCGAAAGTTACTATGAACTGTTACCGTCCACCCAGGAAATTAACATGTATACTCATGCAAAATTTGGAGTCAGCCCAAAAGAGTTATAAGAGTTTTTTCAACAGTATTTATTACATGTTACCAGACCATCTTTTAGAACATATTTTTGTGGGGTTACAACCTTGTGGACCTGGTTAGAAAGCACAAGTCAAAAGATGCAGGCTCACTGATTGGCAAGGGGGTGGAGTCACTGATTGCATCCCAACAGGGACTTCCTAATAATATTTTGATCCACCATTAGCAAAAACTCACAAATACTGGGCCTATTTGGAGTTTTCAAGAACAGCACACTGAGCAAAATATTCAACATAGTTTGTATGTCTCCATTGTTGTTTTACGTAGTTTTTTCGTGACCACCCTTATATGAAGACCCCGCAATAGTGCTCTTAATCAATTGTAATGGAAAACTGCACAAACTATGTAAAGTAGAGGCAAGTGTGCAAGTGGATGAAGCCTTCACATCAAATGCTTTTATGCAAAACCCTCTAGCATAATTCCATTTTGAAAGAAGAATGGAAGGACTGCTGTATCTTGATTCTGTTGGAAGTGTTGCTAAAATATCCAGCCTGTAGTCAGCTGCCTAACAGATTAGCAAAACAGCATTATGTTACAAAAAGCAATAACCAATCCTAGTTTCCAAACCATGAAAGTTAAAATGACCATAACATGTAAATATTTATAGTTATTAAGATATAGTAGTGTGGTCAAACCAAAGAAAAACACAAAAAACAACCATTAACTCTGTTTGTATGGCACAAAAACCTAAGAATACTTAATGGGTATATATTTTACTTTTGATAATTTTCATTGTAACCAACGTTATGAAGTCAGATTAAGTGCTGGAACTGGAATAATAAAAATATCTGGCAGATCTAGAAGACTTTTTTAGTTATTGTAATGAATTGACCTCTTCCCCAGCATTAGTTGGGTCTCAACCTAAAGGTTTGTCCCCCGACTGCCGTTGTTTTCCTTTCAACACTTTGCTCCATGGGATTGCCACAACACAGCAGCCTCCTTCACGCCACAGCTGCGTGCGCACAGACTTGGCAGGGATTTTATGCCGGAATGCCCTTCCTAAAATTCTGGTAACTTCCTGAACTTTTGCCGTCCCCTGACAAACAACTAGGCGGCTGAAGAAGTTGGCATGGCTCAGGGGTCATAGAGAAGGTTGCATCTAGCACAGCTGTGCTCAACCCTCACACCCCCACAAGCCCAAAACTCTTCGTGGCGGTCTCCGTGAAAACACATCAAACATGTCCCACACACCTGCTGAGCTGGTGCAGCATGACCACGCTTTTAATGAGTTAACTAAAGAAACCTCAGGGCAGTAATTAATTGTAATTGGTCTTCAGGAAATGCACAGTTTTATTCAACAAGGCTTTTCTGTGCATTTTTAACAAGTCTACTCACAACTAGTGTTCCCGGAAACCATGAACAAACTACAGTGGTTTGCAACATGTTTTCGAACTCCCTCCACTACCTTAAGTTTTATCATGCTAAACCTATAAAGTCCAGTGTTTACAGGGACTATAAGTGGAAAACTAATAAAAAGAGGTGCGTAACTGTGCAGAACAATTAAACTTGGTTCATACAGGTTGTAAAACAATATCCCAATCTTGGAACATATCGCAACAGCACTATTTAAATCGAACAAAATCTAAATGTAAAGACCGTGGCACTAATCAGAAGATGTTTAATAAACACCCAGACCTAAATCCCTAATAGGATTCTGTCATTAGACGTAAAAAGAGACTTTTTATGGAAACTTCATATCGAATCCAACTGAGGGCAAGTTGTTTTCCAGTGAAGAAAAAGCAGCAAACCTCTACATCTGAAAAAAAATTATCATGGTAACATTTTATATTTTACTTTGTTAAATAATTTGAACTCATAAAACACAAAAACTTCAACTTCACAAATATTACCTACTTTGTATTGATCTATGCAATAAATAAATAAATAGCCAGAAATACACTAAACTTTGTAAACGTGATGTAAAAGGTTGGTCGTCTCCTATTGTTCACTGTTCTTCTGCTCATACATGTTGCTTTGCGGTGGTAAACTGCTCACCCAGAAATCTGATGGTGGTTGCATATAATTAGAATTTTTGTTCAGCAAAAAAAGACCACATAAGGTTGCTGATTGAAATGAACAAGAAAAACAAAGGAAAGAATAAATTAACACAACTTTATATTTATCTTTTTATTAAAACCCTTTAAATACTAAGGGAAGCTGGGAAAATAAAGTCGAACATTCTTTAAAATGTACAGCAGAATTTGTAAAACGAATAAAAACTTTCTACTAGTGGAATATATTTTCAACCCTTCACTCAGCAAAGCGTGTGGCATTGTTAATTCCTTTTACATCATAGCCTGAAGGTCGGAAACACAGTGGCTGTGAAAAGTTCAAGCAAGAATAACAAGACCATTTTCCTCTGTGTTTACCTCACCACCAAAATCCCCTCAATTAAAGACAAAACAACTGCGGTCATAGCCATAACCCCAGATTTAACTCCCATAAATGTGATTATAGTTCTTCTCATTTCTATTTCATGCTAAATCCGCTACGCCAGACCAACAGATAAACACAATAAAGATTGGTGGTGCGGTCAATCTGCTCACCAGCTACAAGACTCTATGCTCGGCCAGGCATCTGATCTGATCAGGTTTCCTGTCAGTAAAATCAGAAGGCGGCTTGGGAATCCTTTCACTCTACTGTTCATCCCTGGGTCGCTATGCGACACTGGAGTGGCCATCGGTGAGGATGAAACGTCTAAAAGGCTCAGCTTTCAACCTACCGCGCATGGCCTTCCTCCTACGATGTTAAAACCCAGAGATCCGCCCTCACGAAGAAGGACAGCTGTCACACTTTTAGTGTTGTCTTCCTATGGAAAGACAGAAGAGGAGACATGTGAAGAACAGACTTCTGTGACAGCAACAGGACATTAACAGGCTCTTTCGTCTAAATAAGAAGCTGGCAGTATTGTCCAGGCTACTCTGAGTTAATTTTTTTATTTCGGCTCTTTCGTCTAAATAAGAAGCTGGCAGTATTGTCCAGGCTTCTCTGAGTTTATTTTGTTATTTCACACACCGACTGACAGTTACAAAATCTTAGCAGACTTTTGTTTATTATTATTTTTGGGTTGAGGTTTTCACGTGTTTGGACAATTATTCCCCCTTCATGCTTGATGCTGGGCAGCTCAATGAATTTTTGCTCACTCTTTTATTTCTTTTTAGACAGCTGTTATGATGTGCAACCATGGCGACAAGGAATTGTTTTTCCAACTGGGAGCAGCCGATTAGCATCTCAAAAACTCTAAATAATAACCTGAACACCGACCCCAAATCCTAGAGGAGTTGAAATGGAGGCTTTATAGATTTAGACTAGGACTGAAAGAAAGCAGGGAAAGGATAATATTCACATAACCCCAACTCCATGGTCTCAATGGAAATTTAAAGAGGGATAGCAAAAGCAAATGAGGCGGATTAGCTGTGATTGCCAAAAACTGATATATTTCCTGGGTGATACTATTTGTTGTCCGGAAATTGACCTAGCATGTCATGCATGACAATGGAATATAAAGCAACGGCATCTGCAGTAAGGGGCAGAAAGACAGACTGCTACAGGAAATCATTATATCCCACAGCAAGGTCATCCAATTTAAATCTCTTAAAATTGTTAGCTGATACAACCAATGAATAAGTTTAATTTATCTTCAGGATAAATCAAAAGTTTTTTTTTTGTTTTTTGTATTGAACTGACTTGGCAGTGAATTATTGCTTGAGCCAAACCACCAATTCAGGTACTTTGAGTATTAGGAAGGCATAATATAGAGGTTTCATCATTTATACCATTTGACCTGCAAAATATTACAAATTGTCATCATGACTGAAATATCAATGTGTGCAATATCAAAGTCAGAAAGGACTGCCTGGAGGCAATATCTGATACGATTATGTGTTATAATTGCAAATTGTCCAATATTTCTGCCCTGTTGGGAGTGGTGGGGACATTATGATGAAAAACAAAAGGCTGCTATATATCATCACACACATGTTTTATATCCATCAGAGGCATTAGCAGAACTTGCCATTATCGATCCAGTTACTGTCTTACAATCACAAACATCAATACATTTTCTTCGGGGTGAATATGGTTTTCCTTTAAATAGTTGCAAAAAGGTTTGTGTTTAAACATATGCTCCAATACAAACACACCTACTTTCACAGAAAAAAAAATAAAAAGGTAGGTCAGGCTAATTTTGTTCTAATGTCATTAAATGTAGCAGTATATCAGTATACCATGATAGAGAGCCTGACTGCACAGTCAGGAATCTCTCAACATTTAAAACGGTCTGTTAAACTGTCAGCAACCGTTGCTGTACCTTACCTAGTATAACAAGCTAAAATGTCTGCTGTGAAAGGCACCCGTGGAAACCTGAAACCGTTTTTGTTGTTTTTTTTTGTTGTTTTTTTATGTAGAAGTCTTCATGAAGCGTTGCGTTGATGAGTCTGCCAGGCTGTCACAGATGGAAGATGCATAACAGAGCTGAACCCTTCACTACATTTCCAAACGTTATGAACACAAACAACAGTAAACATTTTAATGGTAAAGAAAGTACAGAATGTCTCAAATCTCAATCTAGTGGATCCATAGATCAAAACAATTTCAGCAACACTAATTGCTAAAACGATATAAAACTAAAAAATCCTGTGTACACCATTCTAAGCCATAACAACTCGAAGACATCACCTTTTATACAACCTTATAAATTTCTGATAATGTTGTGGGGGAATTTCCAGTCTTCTTGATGTTTTACATGCACCCAAGCTGTATATTTTAGTTTTATTGCAGTCTAGTCTTGGAATGGGCCATTGCAACATCTTGATTTAATCTATGTTTAGCCCATTGCAGAATTGCATTAGGGCTTGTAATGGTTCGTGACAAAATCTTGTTACGAATCTTGTATTGTAGCCTTCAGACAGACAGTCTCACATTTGACATTATGTGGATATACGTGGACACCTTGCATAACAAGCTCAAAAAAAATAACACCTATACTATTACATCCCTGTGGAGTACTGAACATGCCAATTCTGGGTACCGCTAATTGTGGCGCCTCGCAATATGGTCAAACATAGGCGTTTGTTCGGATGCAACGTTGCAGGCCTTTCTTTTACAAAACCTTTAAAACCAGCTTAACTTGTTGAATCTGCTCCTAGTTCTACTCTTGTGAACTTTGACATTTAACATCTGAGGTCTGTTTCTGACCTTGATGTTATCAATTACTCCCATCTGCCAAGCCAACACAGAGTGCAATGAGTTTTACACCTTGGCTCCAAAGCCTACATTCCTACTTGTGTAATGAAATGCAGTTGTTTAGGTAATCTTAATTAGTTCCAAGACTCACACACTGTTAGTGCATTCTTGCTCAGTATGTGTGAATTTGGATTTGTCATGCTAATGTTTGAATGTAATGGTATCAATGGGCAACATTTCAGTGTTCTTGTGCGAACCGACCGATGACTTAGATTTCCCAATTTCTTTTTTTTTGTATTTAAGTATGAAATGATCATCTACCAATTGATTTCCAATAAATTATGAGTTCCTTTCAAATATTTAGAAAACTATCCAATAATCAGTTTCAAGTATCTAGCATGCGGTGGTAAGTGAAATGTACACACCATAGCATTACATGAAATGATTTCTGCACAATACTAGAAAATAGTCTGATCGTGATATTGGTGGTCAATATTATGAGAACGATAACAGGTGTGATATATGACGGTTTTCTTATTTCCTCTATTTCTTATCTGTGCTTCCTTCTACTAGGTGACCTTTAGTAATCACTCGAGCTATAGCTGACATAATGTTTCTGTAGAATTTTTATATAAAACAGAAGGTATCCGAAATCTTCAACAAATGTGTTTACATCTCAGGGTTCTCCCATATACTCTTTGTCGGAAAGCCAAAAACAAAAAAAAAAAACATTTAAGGTGAGCCTGAAAAGGTTTTATCAAACTGAAAAAGTTTAGGTGTTACTACTTCCATCGACTTCTTCTAATGCAAAACGTCTCATTAGAAAAAGAAAATTGATGATAACACGCTTTATGTCGCAATGGGTAAATACTGCATCAGACCGAAAAATAAACCTTTAGAATCTTAACATATAATAGTCAATAGTTTTTGCACTCCACTCCTTTGCAATGTGACGACAGCGCACACTGATACCCTGATATTTTTGGAGTATACAGATAATGCTGTAATTATTGAGTGAATTGATTCAAATCTTATTTTGGTTAAAAACAAGCAGGTGGTTTTATATTTCGTCTTGCAATTCGCTGTTATGTGTAATCTAAAACACAAGATAAACACCTCTGGGGAAACTCAGACAGGAGCTGAGGTACCGTGCTTCCAGCTGCCATCGCAGCATGCTGCGATACAGACACACTAAATATAAAACTAGTATTATTGGCATGTACAGAGCTCTAACAGCCATGACGACCAGAAAGGCCATCATGTGCATGTCAGGCCGTAGCGGAATGTGCGCTCCTGCACAATTTCACATCACCATTGGTGACGCATGCTTCCAAATTACAGGCATTACTGTCAATGAGAAACAAGCTGGCTGTAGCATCAAGTTTAAAAACAAGAAAGTAACAAGCTATTTCTATTTATCAGTATTACAGAACAATCCAAATTAAATAAAACGATTCCAACTACCAATTATAGCAAAGATCATGTGAACAATATTTATAGAAGTCTATAAGGGTTTTTTCCACAAACATTAAGAAATTTTGGTTGGCCCGCATCAACACATCAGTGCTACTCTTTATATTAACTGTAGCTGAGGTGTACCACGAAGTTCCATTCAGAAATATAGAATTTTCTAAATAATTTTCTGTACATGTTTGCTAATAAAGCCACAAAAATCTTGATTCAAAAACGAGCGTGGATATGTGTACCTGAAAGAAACTATATTTTACATATCCGGCGATATCGATATAAAACGATTATTTACTCGACTCCAGGGTTTCGTTTATAATCTTGACAATACGCTAGATCCAGCCTCATCTCAAAAATAAAGATTCAGATTTGGTTGTTTTTTCTGTATAAGCATTTCTTTCAGAACTCGCTCTCGCCTTGGTTTGCAAACGTTTGTATTCTGCGTGCTCCAGCAGTTGCCACTAGTTTACGTGGTAAAACGGATTAGTGGTATTGTAGAGCACGTGTTAGATGTTCGGGCTATTCCTATCAACGATGTCATTCGCTGTGTGTTCCATCTTCTCTACGTTCAGAGCACTCATTCAGCAATGTCCTGAAGCTGAAAAACACATTGGCTGCTTCTATGTTTGGCCCTTTTATAGGCGCATCCAATTGTGATTGGAAATTGATACTTTTTGTACGGTCTATACAGTATTTTGTATAAGTTCTGTATTAACTGCTGGTCTACCTACAAAAATGTACTTTGATATATATATATATATTGGCATAATTTTTACGCCTAGCTCTAGGTCCACATGTAAACTGTTAGGATGCACCATATATCGGCATCAACGTTGACATCATAACCAATATGCATTTTTAAGTCAAGCAATCAAGGAATCAAGGAATCTTTATTTGTCATCACATCACATGTGGTACATGAGGTTGGACGAAATTCTAATTCCCCCGGTCCAGTTTAGACCCTGATAGCAATTTTAAATAATGTAATAAAATATAAGAATATAAGAACTATGCGAGACTAGGATTTGAGCTACACAGAATCTACAATATGGGACTTCGAACATAGCAGCATTGAGGATCGGAATGCAAATATATAATAATTTATAAATTATAAAGAACTATACGAGAAATATGATTTGACTCCACAGAATATACAATATGGACACGGAATCTACAATATAGTACTTCGGACATCACATTAGTATCACATTAGGACAGAATGAGAAATGTCTAAATACGACACAAAAAAAAAAAGATTTTCAAACTAACTTGAGGATATTGATAAGAATATGCAACTGCACGTAGTATAGGTAAATGTCCCATTGGCCACCTCTGTAACATTGATATTAGATATTGGTATCATTCATATCGTACATTCCTAATCTTAACCCCAACACACTGTCTGTCTGCAGGTCTGCATTCCCAGCAGACACAAACTTCTTGCTCGACAATGAATCCCTTTTGGGCAACCGTAGGTTCAGTGGAAAAAGAAGGAAACGGTCTGTGAACCGGAGTGGGTTTTGTCTGCCACTTTTCGGTGAGGTTTCGCCCTCAACACGTGTCACACTTTCCGAGTCTGTCCAACGTCACCCCGCCTTTCCCCTGTACAGTATACCTCACAGGATAGTAGTAGTGCTAATTATAGAGTAGGCACTGTCATGCAGAACAAAAAAGGAACATATTGATTTACAAAGCGCTGACACGTGAGCAAGAGCAAGAGAAACTCTGTAACCTTGTAATCTAGGGCATTTACGCTTGCTAAACATAGATTTTGGATCAGTTAAAGCGGTCGTTACACGGTGACTGTGAGGCGCATAAGGAAAACAGAAGCCTGACAGATTTACTTTGTTATTCTGATGAAACAAGTGTTTTAATAAAGAGTTGAAAGCTTTCACTATTGTCATCTCTGTCATAATTAAAGAACCATCAAGCATATAAATTCCGAACAGTCTGTAATGTTTAATTAAATCATCCCATTGAGAAATGAAGCAAAATTAGTCAACAATCAGCCTAATTAGATAGGCTTCACGATTACTCTCAGCAGATTCAGTGGAAGCCAAGTAAGTCTGAAGTTTTGTGATTTAAATAAAATAAAAAAGAGAGAGAGATGCTTTTAAATTCGTAACACTCCACCAAGAGCTGGGTTCAGATAGAAAGCAGAGCGGAAAATGTGACCGCACTCCTAGCACCGAAGCGAGCCAGCAAAAGAAAAGATCAGAGGCTTTTTTTTTTGTTTGTCTTTGCTTTGTTTTATTGCTCTAGCTGGGGCACTGAAAAAGTGCAGAATTAAGAACGCTTATAGGAAACTGCAGTCAGTCATTCCGCACACTCGGGTCAGCTCGACTTCCCTCAAAGTCTCCCTGGCAGGTTTATTAACAAGAAGACCAAGAAATGCTCCGGCTGGGCCAGAAAAGCAAACGGCATGTAGTGATGGAGTCTCAGAAATGCCATATAAACGATCCATGAAGTGACGGAAAAGACTAATAGGTCTTAAGGAATCTCTTCCCAGGTTGCCTCCATCTATCCTTTCATTTATTCAAGAAGGTTCACAAACTGAGCAATCACATGCTATGCTGGGATGGAGAGGGTTCTTTCTTCTATGTCTAGCCTGTAACTAGTGCCTTACAACAGAAAACCAAGAGATAGAGAGAGATAAGTTCATTTATCCATCCATTATCTGAACCCGCTTATTCCTGCAGGATAGTGAGAGCTGGTTCCCATTATCAGAGGTCATAGGACATTAAGGCAGGGTCAGCCCTGGACAGATGGGGAGTCAGTCGACAAGCAACATAGAGATACACATGTCGAACAACATGAACACACACTGACATTAGGACAAATTAGAAAGACTGCTCAACCAAAAAGTCTGGTTTTTGGACTGTGGGAAAAAGGCTTGAGGTCTCGGAGAGAACCCATGGATTCAACATGCTAAGTCCATGCAGAAAGACCTCCTGTTGGGGTCCCAACCCCGGACCTTCTAAATGCAAGGCAGCAGAGCTATCTACTAATGTGCCGAAACTA
Source organism: Orestias chungarensis (assembly GCA_032876305.1). Classification (NCBI taxonomy): domain Eukaryota; kingdom Metazoa; phylum Chordata; class Actinopteri; order Cyprinodontiformes; family Cyprinodontidae; genus Orestias; species Orestias chungarensis. Next base: position 2,336,580 of record JAVLVB010000211.1, on the reverse strand, counting down.
CTGAAGTTTGGGCACATTAGCCTTCTGTTGAGACACACATAAACAACAAAAAATCATTATATTGGTCTTGAATAAAAAAAAGTTTAGTTATCTTTGAGATGAGCTTCCTGAGGCCTTTTCGGCCTCAATGAGAACCGGCCACGGATGTTTACACCAGACACTAATGACGTCGCTCAAATAGCTACAAGCCATATATCCTGCCTGAAGATAGTGATCTAAACAACCGGTATGTCACAACAAATCAACAAAACCTTCTCCCCACCTATATGTCGATTTGTGAAACCCGCCTAGTAACGGGCGCGCTCCGCTGAGCCGTTACAGGCTGTGAATGACGGCTAACAGGAAGGCCTATAAAGAGACATCGCTGGTGCACATGTTGCAGCCTGGGCTGCTCCTACCTCAACCAGTCAAAATAACCCCAATGACGGATGATTAATGAGACACAGATATAACTGTAGGGGAAGGGAATTTCATCTGTGTGATCATAAAAAAAGGGTCGGTAGGACAGAGAAACTGTGCGGAAAAGCAGTTTAACATGTGATCCTTGGTTTCACAACGTGATTTGAGCAGTGAGGCTCATAAACTAAACAGAGTTCAATGCTCGAATTGATCCAATGAAAAACTTTCAGAAAGGCTAGAATGTTTGTGGACCAACTGCGTCGTCGTCAGATGTTGTTTCCTCTCATTCCAGCCTCAAGTTTCTCCTTCCTCCATGGAGGGTGACCTCTCAAACAACTCCAGGGGCCTTTATGGATATTTAATGAATGCCTAAAGTGCAGATTTCCTGCTTATGTTTTAAAGAAAGAACAAGACGGACGGATCTAAAATGCATCTCACCGCCAGAACGGATCTGCGTCTGTAATGTAAACTAGTATATCTACGCATTAATAAAGCCCCAGCGAGCTTTGTTATACGACCGTGAGCGATTGCAACACTTGCCCGCCTCGGTGCTTCTGAAGCTCAATTTACCAGTCTACTGGAACACATCTGGCTTGGACCGACTCCACGCAATGATCAAACAAAGCCAAACAGCAAAACATACGAAGAACAGAAAAGGACAAAGGAGGAATCCGATATAAAGATGGCGATGTAAAATTAAAGGAAGCATTCATGTAACTGGTTCAGCTGTCTGGGTGAATTCCTGCTCGTCTCAGCTTGAGTTCCCAGCTAAGCCCGATCACATTCTGACCACTCCTCTCAGCTGTTCTGAGCAGCAGCAGCAGCAACCATCACACACTCATTACGTTCAACTGGAAGTAAGGTTCGCATCGTTCGCAGTCGAAATCACGAGCAAAGGGTCTTAGATTTAAAGGGATAGTCCAGGATTGTGGATTTCTGGTTTTGCTGACAGGCTGTAAGTAGAAGTAGTTCCTCCTTCTAAAATTCCACTCAAAAGACAGAAAGAAGGCCTGGCCTTAGGACTAAAATAAAAATTCGAAAATGTTGGTTGAAAGCGGATGGATGTCTGAATGTGGCAGGAAGGTGGTTTGGATTGAGGAAGTGTTCTGAACAATCCTGACTTTTAACAGCATTTTTTTGTAAGTTAGATGGGACTTATATGCTTAAACTAATGTTACAATGTTTAGGCTAAATGAAGAAAAGGTCTGGAAAAACTAATATAATGATTAAAATAAGACATTTGGGAAAATGTTACCTTTAGAAAGTTGCATCTTATCTGTGGCGCACAAGTCTTATGGCATCATTACGTATAAATTGATTCTGGTTTGCCCAAGACCAAAGAGGACTTGAAAAACATCAATGTATTTTTTCCTATTGATTATTATGGGAGACAATATTTCTGACCAGAAACGCTAAAACCTTCAAACCTCTCAGCATGTTTCACGAGGAAAATAAATGACATTTCCTGTTTAAACAATCATCGGCTTTGGCGTAACTAAAATCTAAGCAGAGAGACAGTTAAAAAGACCCATGAAATAATATCTGATACTATTATTTAAGGAAACAACTGTACGTTTAAAACTAGCCAGTTTAGCCGACTTCACACTGCATTGGCATATTACTATGCCAATTTTTGCGTCCCCATTTACATCTTCCGACGTCCAAAATAAAAAATCCGGATGGCGTTTAAGATAATCTTAAGAGATATTCCTGCTATATGTGCTGTGATAAGAGCTTTCTAATCCTGTCAGGAGGATGTCGGGATCGCTCCGATCTCAAATCGGGGATGTTCAACACCTTGCATCGTCTTACCTGAGGCCAAACGTTCACGGGTTGTGCTGAATGTGAAGTGTAGCCAAACAGACACCCAAAATACACAGAAGATTAAACAACCAGAAAGTTAGGTGGAAGTCTGAGGCGTCTTCTTTAAAACAAAAAAATTCCATGTGTTAAAATAATCCAGAAACCATCCACATGCATTCTTCCTATTCATGTTTTTTTTTTTTTTATCAACATCATGTGAGATCTGTCAGTTTCAGAAAATCAGAGGATAAATTGTTAACCAGGCATTAGGAGCAGTATGACGGTTAAGAGATGCCCTTTACATGAGGAGTTACCCTAACTAGATGG
>JAVLVB010000211.1:2305198-2327243 GCA_032876305.1 Orestias chungarensis | reverse complement strand
TGAGGAGAGTTTTTTAATCAGAGTCTGAGGAATCATGGTGTTGAACGCAGAGGTGAAGTCCACAAACAGCATACGGACGTACGAATCCCTCTGCTCCAGGTGGGTGAGGGCAGTGTGGACCACGGAGGAGATGGCGTCCTCTGTGGATCGATTTTCCCTATATGCATACTGGTGTGGATCCACAGTGACATTGATGTTCCCTTTGATGTGGGTCTGTCCACCCAACTCCCTCAGGAATAATAATGTCAAAAGTGCAATACAGTAGTATTGTCAAAACGGTCTTGTTCCCAAATGATTTATACAGCAATACTGTGGTTTGTTGTTGCTCCAAACAACAGTGGCTTTTTACAGTTTTGCACACTGACATGAAGTTTTCAATGTCTGTTGTCATCAAGAAAAGACTTCAGCCAGCTCAGGGTGACCTTGTGAAAAGACTTGGCTCATGACTGACAGTTTTGATGTTTTGACGTTGTTGATTTGTTATGAAGGCAAACATCAGACCAACTGACACTTTCACATGCTAAGACATGCATTTGAGTGTCTAATAATGATCATGCTGCAAAGGTGTCAGCAGTTTTGTTATAAATCAACTGCTAATAGTAGGATACGATCCAACTGATTATTAACAAGTTAATACTGCAGGAGCAGCTTCTCACTTAACATAACCGCTAATCAAATGTAGGCAGTTAAAAATATCTTTGGTGCCAACTGTGGCATTATATGTGAAGTTTTTACATTGTGCAGAGATCTTTAGCACTTTATAGGACATTCGTAAACCTACCGGAACAATATCTGACCTAAATCTGCAGTCCTACACACAAGCTAATTGCAGACCTGAGGAAATAAAACACAGACTAAAGGTAATGCCTTTGTGGGAGAACTTGTGTGTGAACTCATACAAAATAATGATTGCTCAGTATTACAGGTTGAACTGGCATTAGACTGATAAATGCAGCTAACTGAGCCTTGCGACTCCCAAATGTGTTACTATAAAGGTGCTTATGGTTTCCTGTGGGTGGTTTCTGTAAAAATGCTTATTTAAAACCGATTTAGTTCTTGCAAAATCATTCAAACTCCTTAAATGTTTTGACCTTTTCTCAGACTATAACTTTATTTTTTCTAATTCCACTATATGCGAAAAACTACCAGTTTTGGCTAAGAATATCAAAATCTTAACTTTTTTGCATTTGTTTTAAGTAATTGTACAATCTTTAGAGCGGTATGCAGCGGCTGGATAGATCAAATGGAATGTCAAAACAATCAGGTACGAAACTGTGGAGAGGTTTAAAGTGGCATTCCAAAAATCCGATTTTTTATTGGGAGTGGAAGAGTATAGTTGACAGAATTTTACATTAAGTCTTTGTGGTTATTTACCAAAGGTCACATAGGCAAATAGTGCTGAAGATTTTACTCAGGCCAGGTAAGATCAAACTTATTGTATTGGGGTCTAAGAAAAACAAGAAAAATATACAAGAACTAACTCTACATTTGACGATGAACCTACCATTCACATATCAATCCTTAGATTTGATACTGGGGTGGAGTTTCATCTTCCAAAAAGAAAAAACAGATTGACATACATAAACACAGAGATGAGGGTATAGTCAAATGGTTTGGATGAAAGCCTTTTCCTAAATTAGATTGGCCAGTTCAGTTGATCAGTTTTTTAATTTAGCAACAGATAACAACACGTGTAATCATGAGTCACTTCACAAAAAAGGCCAATTAATTTCATGTTCATTCCAGTTGATCACGGAAATTATTCAATTCAGCCAAATTCAGTTTATTATTCAAATTGAAAAAAGTTGTCTGTGTTAGGAATACCTGTAGATTGCATTGAGTCATTAACTTTCTGCGTTTCTTATTCCTGCATGAGCATACAGCAACGGTAGACAACCGCTAGGATTAGGTTGTTAACCTTGCAGCAATCCGTACTCCACAGTATCATTACTGTAAAGTATTTTATTTCTTAATATATTTTCTGTTTTTAAATGTAATTTATATTCTTATCTCTGTGTTAAACCCAGTTCCTCTGATTGCCTGTTACAGCTGCTGTTAGAAGACAATTTTACCTGCCGTGGAACAATAAAGGATATTTCTATTCTAGTCTATTCTAAGAGATTATGGCAAGATTTCGTTGTTTAAAGATACCATGATTAACCCTGAGATCGGCCCATTTACAGTCAAATGGTACGTGGAGTTATGAGTCCTTAGCAAGACCTAAAAACTGGACATTTACTGTCCAATCTAATAGATTTGATCTATTTTACAAAGAGGACATTTCCGGAAATACATGGTTTTTTAACAAATAAAATACACTGACATTACAACATTTAAAAAGGTTTGAATATATCTGTGAAGCAATGCAAAAACCCAAAACCACTATCCAGTTTCTGATTTTAAAAATCAGCCTCAGTTTAAAAGTGGTGCAAAAGACAAATGGCTGAAAGGTTTTTGGATAATATTATCAGATGAATTCCCCAAAAGGAGCGTGTTACTGTTTCTTGCTTGGTTGACTTTAAATTCTGATGGGTTGCGAACCCAAAGGTGGATACATTGTTTACTCGTGTAGCATTAGATAAATCAAACTGTGACCCTTGGGTGCTGCAGGAAAACACATCTGACATTCTGATGAAAGTTGGAGCTCCTTATCCACATTTTATATAAAAAAAGTTATCAGAACAAATTCACAAAATAATTCAATACATCCCGTATCAAGAAAATACTTTTCGCTGAAAGATGGGAGCCAGTGGAGCAAGAAGGTGGTGGATGGATGTGGAATCAAGGACTTTAATAAAATATAAACATTTAAAGGTAGAAATAAGCACAACAACAAAAAAGCTACTCAAGCAACTGTTTTGATCTGGACAACTTCAAAACCAACAATAATGGAAATACATCCACCCGGCCACTTTATTAAGTACACCATGCTAGTACTGGGTTCGATCCCCTTTTGCCTTCAGAACTACCTAGATCCTTCATGACATAGATTCAACAAGGTCCTGGATACATTCCTTAGTGAGTCTGGTCCATGTTGACATGATAGCCTTATGCAGTTACTGGAGATTTTTCGGCTGCACATCTATGATGCAAATCTCCCGTTCTACCACATCCCAAAGGTGCTTTATTGGATTGAGATCTGGTGACTGTGGAGCCAATTGAGTACATTGAAGTCATTGTCATGTTCAAGAAACCAGTCTAAGATGATTTGAGCTTTATGACATGGCACGTTATCCTGCTGGAAGTAGCCATCAGAAGATGGGTACACTGTGGTCATAAAGGAATAAAAATGGTCAGCAACAATACTAGGGTAGGCTGTGGTGTTGAAACGATGCTCAAGTGGTTCTAAGGGGCTCGAAGAGTGCCAAGAAAATATCAAAGTACCATTACATCACCAGCATCAATGAGTTGCTGCCATTTGATGGGCTGATTAGGAATTTGCATTAACAAGTTGTTGGACAGGTGTACCTAATAAAGTGGCTGGTGAATGTATATATAGACTACATCTTAACTTTTCACATTATCTTTCCGAGGAACTTCTCTTTTGATTTGATTATCTTAATGGCATTTTTGCTTATTCTGTTAGGCATTTTGATACAAAACAAAGAAATCTAGAAGCTATTGAGGAAGTCATTGGGAAGAGAATACAATGATTTCAAACAATCATCTTGTACCAATAACAACAACTAAATAGCAAGTCTTTGACTCCAACATTTAAATTCTCTTTTGCAATAAGTTCTCCTTTTTTTTTTAAACGTTTCTATGAAAATATCAAAACTATACTGAAATAGAGTCAGCAAATAAATTCATACTGACACAAAACTCGGGACCAGGGGACTTTTGCCTTTAACTTATATTTTTATGGTGATAAAAATATTCCATTGCATCAATATGTGTGTGAAAAATTATCTCTTAGCAACTATGAGTTCTTGCCACAAAAAATAATTCCATAAAATCAGCCAAATCCATAAACTATAACTGTTTGTTTCTTTTTGTCTAGGTTACAGGTTTGTAAATTGTGTAGCTAAGGAAAATTACAGTTTGGATTAGTAGCCTGTACTGAATTCTCATGTCAACATCTGCTGTTTCATGATTATACAGTTCCTCTACTGCTTCTTCAATCAAAGAAAAGGCCCATAAATCTCTGTCATCAATGCAAACTGATATTGATGTTTGCTTCATCATTTTGGGTGTCAGTTGAAACCTATAAAATTGGCTTGATGTTTTGTTAATTGTATTGGTTTTCCCAGTCAGGTGATCTTTGTGATTTAGGCTACTTTCATACAGCAGCTTTATGCATACACCATGTTTTGTTCTTGTGGCATTTATATTAGTAATGAAGTGTGATCAAAATCTGAATTTTGTTGTGACAGTTCACATCCGAAAAGCAACGAGCATGCACAGAAGAAGACCACAGATGTCACACGACACCCCAATGTTTACAGAACTAACTATGGATGCCGCCGTCTGTGGATTCATTTTAAAGTTATTGAGTCATGGGAGTCGACAGTTACGTCACAAGACAATAAGAAGAAGGAAGCTTAGAGAAAATGCAGCAAAACTTGGCCCTGCTTTATTTTAAGTGATTGTCCATTGTTGTAAGATCCTTGCTGGTTAATGTTAAAAATCTTGTAATCGACTGGTCTGTCTTAACTCTGCTGCAGTCTTTTTTCAAACTCTATTGGTTTGCATTGTGGATGAGGTTCCAGTCAGTTGCTATTTATATCAAATTTAATCAGTACCTTTTTAACTACAAGCCTATTAGATCATTCAAACTTGTTTTCTAAAATATAAACTGGATCTAAAGTTAGAAACTAACTAGATGTGACTGTTTACCGTAGTTTGGTAAATAAAAGACAAAATTAAATGTAGCCCCTTTGGGAATCTGACAACTATTATCAGTATTTCTAGCAAGGGTGTTTTTATCTTAGCTTGCAAAAACATTCCAGTAAAACTAAATTAAACTTGCTTGATATGATTTGACAAAATGTGAAAAGCTTGCATGATCAGACTTCCTTTGCAGAGCACCACTGGTTAGATAGCTATGCGGCACCAGAGCTCATACACTCAGATAATGATTACGCTCAATCACTATGTTTTCTACCTAAAGGACTATCTGCAAAGAGTACTCCCCTACAGGTCTCGTACAAAGCCTTTTGAAATTTTTCAGATGGACTACCTTAATGCATTAGCTCCAAAGGAGCTAATATTGCACACATCTCCAGTTTTCACTGGAGATGTGTGCAATATTAAGAACAGATGAGTTGCTCAGCAGATGGGGAGGGGAGGAAAGGCGCCCGGGAATCTCCAATCAAAAGTTCCTTTCTGAAGCCTGTGAAGCACTGCTGATTTTCTGGAAGCTCTGTTCCCACTGAGTCCATAAATAACACTCAAAGTACACTTGGCACATCTTATCTCTGTGGCTTGTTAAAGCTTGAACCAAAAGGATTAAATAAAACATGCATAGTTTAAATGGCTTGATTTTCCACTCACATTGATTATTTTAATGCTCAATACATTTGATTTAATTTGGACAATGCAGAGCTTAATGGCTGAAAAAACCAAATCCTTTCTCTTTGCTTGTTTTGTTTGTCACTTTTATCCGACGTATGATCTGCAAAGATCCACATGGATCAAAAGAAACTTAGTGGAATCTGAAAGACTAACACAATGATCCTAATGACTTTTAATTTAGTAAGAATAGTTTATTTGTGCCAATTCAAATATCCAAATGTTTACTTACATGCACACTCAGCATCACAGCTGCTGCTAGGTTTCATCTGTGCGGGGCAGTAAAAGCTGTTCTCTGCTTGCGTCTAACACCTGAAACGCGCGACGGCGGACGGGGAGCTGCAGTTAAAAGAAAAGGCGCTGAAAGCTTGTGGAAAATGAGCGCAGCGACCATGAACCCTCGAGCTGGGGCCGAAGTGATGACAGGTCAAAAGGCAGAGTTCACACTTGTGCACAAACCGGGCATTTTTTTTAAATGGTCCTTGAGAACTATGGGAACACAAATATTAGTCATTCTTAACAGTCTTTGACATTTTTTTATTACTTTTTATACGGGTAATTCATTTAAAAGATCAGGACAAAGCAGTGCTTATGAGTGAATTGGAAATACTGTATGTTTCACTGCATTACCCAAAGTAACCAAAGCAAAAATACTCTTATAGGGACATCCTTGGGATTTCTCCCATTTTTTTTTTCATATGTAAAAGCCATAAACCACATGTAAAGTAATTTATTAACTTGAAAAATCATGTATAATCATGTGAATTTAGACTGTGGAAGACAAAAAAATATTTGATTTTTATAATTTTATTGTATCAAATATTTCGATATATGATATACACGTGCAACGTTCCCTCTAAGCTGCGCGCTTGTGCAATCGCGCACTGCTCGCGCATTCTCAGCGCACATTCTCAGCGCACAATAAAATCTATGCAGCGCATAAAATAAAATCCAACGTAATCTATACATTGAGCACAGACAAACAAGCATTAAGAAGCCCCACTTAATGCTTTGGCGGCTCTCCACCCTAACTGGGGCAGGTAACGGGAGTGGCAACCAATCAAATCAACGTATGCACCAATGGCTCCAATGTAAGCCAATGGTAAGAGGGGGCAGGCGGGATTACGTTTAACTGACTTGAGAGGTTAACCAATTGGAGTGTTGCAGCAGGCAAGCGCAGCAGGTGCCGTGCGCCGCTTCGTATATTTTCCCCACTTCGGCATCTTTGCGATAGATTTATCCACCTGCTGCTAAAACTAGCATAATTTGTGGCGCTACTATCTATGTTGTAACGCCCTGGCAGATGACGTTGGCTAGTGATGGGTAGACGAGGCTTCATGAAGCGTTTCGACACAGCAAAACTGTGTTGATACTGTTTCGATACTGTGTCACTGAATACTGACACCTGCTGGTCATTAAAAATCGCTAAAGGCAAAGTAGATAGACTGATTTGATGAACCAGTGTAAACAATAACATTTAACTGTTATTGTATATTATATATTGTATTATTTATTATCTTAAGTTAAATTGAAAATATGTGATATTCTTAGATACAGTCAATAAAAAATGTGAACGTGAACCATAAAGTGAAAATTTAAGTGAATGTGTTTGAATGAGGATACTTGTGGACTGGGGTTTTTCTTCACACGAGAAACCGCCCAATCTGCCAACCCTGTACGTAAATCTGTGACGTTTTGACTAGACAGAATGCTAATTCAAGATATCAGTAATGTCATTCTGACTAGTCAGAATGTTAATTTAAGATATCTCAAATAGAAAATATCTCTAATTCTTTTAGAGATATCTTAAAATGAATTTTGACTAGTCAAAATTATAATTCAAGATATCTGTAATTTAGTTTTGTCTAGTCATTATTTGCTTTTAAGATATCTATAATTTAATTTACACTAGTCAAAAGTACATTTCTCCTAAAAAAAAAATACATTTAATATATCTTGAATTATGGACTCATTGGAGATAGCTTTAATTAGAATTATAACCAGTCAAAACTAAAATTGAGATATCTTCAATTTACTTTTTGACTAGTCATAATTTAATTGTAGATATCTGAAATGTGTATTTCAGATAGTCAGTAATTCATTGTAGATATGTTGAATTGAAGTCTCAATACAACTCAATGGTGAATCTGACGTACTTTCGACTAGTCAGAATGAATTTACCAAAGAAGAGATAAATAATGAAAACCCAGTAGCAGAGGCTGTAGAAGAGGAGCAGGTTAGAGAGGCTGAGGAGGAAACCAGGAGAGGAGCTCAGCACTGCTGCACACTCTGAAAGAGGAACATTTGTGCTATTTGTGATGAAATATGTGTACAGCTGGAAGTGGCTGTTTTGTCTCATTTAATAAATGAATGTGGTAAACATTTATGAAACATTTGATTCAAGCACCATTTTAAGTGGGATAGATCCCTTATATTAAAAGTACACCAATGGGAGTTGCTGCTGTATTCTGATTCGTTTAATAAGCCATGTAACTTTCCATGATCCCAAATTTATAACAGGTGTAATACTGGTGCGTGGCCATAGTGCCACACCTGATGCTGCTCACAGTTGTAGTCAGTGTAGTCAGAGAGCATGTGTGTATGCCGAGACACATGAAAAATTAGCACATGGAAAAAATACATGGTGGCATGTAGAGAATGTGACTAACCTATAGGAAAAACCGCATGGGACTTTTGTGGGAATATGTGATAACCATGTAAAGAAAAACAAATCACATGTTTGTTTTTATCAAGTTCCAAATACACGTGAACAAATATAATGAATATCTCACAATGTAGGCATCGAGAGGGCACTTCAACGGAATTCTATTGATGTGGAGGAGTAGTGGCCCTGCTGTGGAAGAAACCAGCAGCCCGCTTGTATTTTATCCTTACCCAAAGCTCTTGACCATATATATAGTTTTAAATAATAACAACCAATATTAATAAATTGAGAGCTTTGCCTTTGCATTTCTGCTATTCTCCCTCTTGACCATGAAAGACTGCTACACCACTGCAGCAGCAATCCATCTATTATCCTGGCCGTTTCACATTTAGCTGTGAACTGAATGACCTGATCCTAAAACAGATATTTCCAACGTTGTGCCTTGAAATTTTGTTCTTTAGAGTGCTGAACAAAATTGGTGCCAAAAGGGAACTCTTACCAGAAACGAACGTGAGCCCAACCTACTGCCAACATTGCAAAACCAAGCTCTGGCACCGGTAATTAAGAGATCTAACGGTTGGTATCATGGGGTCTAGTACCCCTATACTACTTGAGTTCTCCTAACAGGACTCCTTGAATGATGCCTTCTCCAACTCCACAAAACAGGGTAATGTGGTGGGCTAATTCTTATCTCCCATCTAGGATCCTGCTAAAGGGTGAAGGGATGATCCAATGTTCCAGAACCAGGACAAAAACACACTGCTGCTCCTGATCTAAGACTTGACTATGAAATTGACAATCCTCTCCAGAACCCCCAATTAGCCTTACCAGGGAGTCATTTTTGAAAGGCTCATGAAATAGTAATAATTAATCAAACTAAATAGTATATTGGCATTATATTAGTTCAGCTGACCCAGTAACACAGAAGGTTTTATGGAGAAAGAGAGGATGCCACATGTCAATTGGACTCTGTAACCCTTCTGCCTTCATTGGTGTCATTTTGTACGGTATGCAGGCATTAGATTCCGATTGTTACAGCACATCTTCTCTGCAGAGCAGGACTCTGATACAAAAATCCTGACACAAGCAAACATTCTTTAGCTTAGTTTGGAAAATAAAATCTAACTTTTGTTGCCCCTTCAGCAAACTTTGACAATTCCTCATTTTTTTCCTGTGTATTGTTGATACCTCTGCTCTTAATTGTGGATGTCTCCAAAAGGCTTATTGGATTAGTTGTGCTTGAAGTGCAAATTTAATAGGAAAGAAACTCTGAAAATAGACCCTAACTCCAAGTTTATGTTTATACATGTTCTAGATATAAGTCCCAGGTGGCAAACTACAGCATTGGTTAGTAATGTTGTCTTGCTGCAGGAAGATTCTTGGAATTATCTTGCTGTTCAGGTCACTTCTTTCCATGTAGAGTTGGCTTGTTCTGCACACATTTTAAACCAACTTGCAGGAGTTTGATGTACATACTGGTGTTTTTCCCCAGCTAAGAAAGGGGCTTGAATCCTTACAAGTCAGCTCTCCTGTAACTTCAAATGTGACCACACACCTTAGTACAATGGTAGCATGTTTTGGCTTGAGTTAGTTTCACATTTTCTTATCTCCCTTGTGTAAAGGCAACAATGCTGAAAATAGGTCAGCAGGAGATTAATATTTAGATCACAATACAAAAATTTTAACAAAGCTGGATGAGCAAATGAGGGTCTAATCCTGCAGGGACCTCTGACTCAAGGAGAGTCAAAGATATAGAAAATATTTGTCCTTAAGTGTAACTAAAGAACACGTTTTTTTAAATAGATGAATAATGCAAGATACAAAGATTACTGAAATGTTTTAAACTGCTATTTTTTGCAGTTTGAAATTAATGCTTTAAGAGCAAATTAGGATTCTGTCGAATCTAGGGAGATGAACAGTAAGTTTGAATGATGTAACTTGGTTTTCAGGATTCTCAGAGACAGTATAATTGTAAACATAGCTTTGCCTATGGGAAAAGGTTTTTCACTGTCTTATTCAATCTTACAATGACATTAGATATTAGCCACATTTTTGGTTCAGTTTCACTTAGCAGACCTGGCTACTGCCAAGAATAACGACTAAAGAGATCCAATAATGGGAGCCTCTCTGAAAACATGAAGTAAGCCAAAATATCTTTAAATAAACTAATATTTGAATCTCAAATAATTTATGAAAATATGAAAAGATCATTTGAATCTATCTGTCTGGAAAGAGTTAGAAGTTACTTCTAGCAAACAATCAGTGACGGCATAAATGAACAAATTAGGATGGCAAGACATTATCAACAGTAATAAAAAACATAGAAAACTGAAAATGATGGTGGCAAAATGTTGCTAAAACTAATAAATCCAAAAATCACATCAGAAATACAAGACAAAAAAAATTCCAACCTCAAACACCCGCGGATAATTATGCATTTAGCACACTTTCATCACATTTAAAATGGAAAGCTATCTAAATGTGTTTACATCTCACGCAATTTTGGAAAATCTGCATCAGTTTCATCATCACTGCACTTACATAGCTTTTTTAGTTGTGGGGAGAAACAGTGATTACATAAGCGAACCGTGATTGCTGCTCGTGGAGCAGCATGAAAAGCAAACAAACAACTGAGCTAAATACTTTTGGGTCTGCGTCTCGTCCTGGTGGGATGTCAAAAATAAAAAGACGCCCCTAAAACATCCTGATTTAATGTGTTATTTATGGTTAGCCAATTCACCAAGTGGGGGAAACGTATGAAAAGCCATTTGAGTATTTATTCCATATCCTTGATATCAGACAATAGTCCACACTAGTCGACAAGTAAGGCATTTTAATGCAAACTAGTTCACTAGTACCATCAAAATGCCTTACTAGTCGACTGGTGGGACATTTTAATGCTACTAGTGAACTAGTGAGAGGTTAAAATGCCTTACTAGTCGACTAGTGGGACATTTTAATGCTACTAGTGAACTAGTGAGATGTTAAAATGCCTTACTAGTCAACTAGTGGGACATTAAAACACCTTACTAGTCGACTAGTGAGACATTTTAATGCTACTAGTGAACTAGTGGGACGTTAAAACGCCTTACTAGTCGACTAGTGGGACATTTTAATGCTACTAGTGAACTAGTGAGACGTTAAAACGCCTTACTAGTCGACTAGTGGGACATTTTAATGCTACTAGTGAACAAGTGGGACATTAAAACGCCTCACTAGTCGACTATTGGGGGAATAAAATGCCTTACAAGTTTACCAGTGAGATATTTTGATGATAGGGCATTTTTTATGTTGATGTGCATGATAGATAGATAGATAGAATAAAAATGATAAGGATGATGATGTGTTAAAAAGAAACCCAACATTATATGCAGGCTATTTACATAGTGTTTTATGAGAGCATGTGATAAATAAGTGTGATTTTTAAAAACTAGGGAGGTGACTAAATTTGTGAATTACATGTATTTTTTAAATAAGCATGGTACATCAATGTTATTATGAAGAACAAATACATTTCAAGTTTCTTGTTAGAACAGCATTGTGAGAAAAGTTTCTTGAAAATTACTGTGGGGACTTTTGTTTTTTTAGAGTGAATAATTACATTAATTCTGCAACTTTTACTTGAGACAATGTACTTTCACAGTAAGAGTCTAGGCAGGGCAAAAATAGTTCAAACTTTTTCAATTATAGCAAGATATTGTAGCAAGATATTCAATAAATATAATGATATACAGATGCATTTTCACGGAACAGTCTCAATATATTCAATATACTGCAATGTCACATTAATCTCCATCTAACCTTGCATATGTCTATGTATGCCTAATAATCCGATGTGATACATGTCATTTTACAAATTAAATTAAAGGAATTTGGTATCTGGTTCCTTTCTTTATTCTTTCTACACAGTCATTAAGAAGATGAAGTTAACACTGAAAGCTGCTCAGGCTTTAAAGAGTTACATTTTCAATGAGGGGAGTTTCTATTCCAGAACCAAGACCCTTCCTCCCTTTTTAACACCCGTTTGCCCACCCACACATGTACCTTGAATTCAACTAGTCAACTAGTTGACACTATGTTGTCCACTAGTACTACTAGTGCAATCAAAATGACACACTAGTTACTTCACAGGAAACAAAACAGTTACTAGTGAACTAGCTGAGGAAATAATGTCAACTAGTTTGCTAGTCACAGGCTATTACATCTTACTTAGTAACCAGTGGAGTTAAACATTTAAGTTGTTGACTATTTAGTGACAAAATATCAACTTGTTAGAATTTCTTTGCCCTAGTTTACAAGTAACACATGCTTCTGTACCAGTGAATTTTTTTTACAAAAAGTATAACTTGTAAAATAGTGGAAATGTTTTATCTTTCACAAGTTAATTAGCTAAAAATATGATGTATCACTAGTTACCCTATTTGACAGAAATGCACATGGTTACATACAACAAGTTGGACATTTTTTATACATGTTTATCCTTTCTTAAAACTACTTGAAACTTGCTCATCACTAGTGTGCAACTTAAAACAACAACTAAGACATTTGCTGAAGACCTTTTGTCACACTACTAAACACTGCATTTAAACTACCTAACATTTACATCTAACTAGTACATTGAAACAACTGACAAGTCAACTTATGCCCACGACAAGTTAACTTGCAAAGGGCTACAACTGTTGTCCATGATAACTAGTTTGACATTATTCCATCAACTAGTAAACTAGTTGAACTTTATGCTTAACTAGTACATACCTTTACTTTACTAGTAAGATGCACATTTAACTAGTGCACTCAACAAGTTAACTAGTGCGATTAACACACTGACATGTCAAGCAAATACCTAAACTAGTTCAATGTAGTGGTTCATTAGTGCACTCAACAACTTAACTAGTGCGATTAACACACTGACATGTCAAGCAAATACCTACACTAGTTCAATGTAGTGGTTCACTAGTGTTGAGGAAAGTTTGACTAGTTAAAGAAAATGTCTAACGTGTAAGAAAAATGTTCAACATGTTAATACCAAGCATTTACATGTTTGACAAATAATGTAACCAGTGGGAGAAATTCTCCTTAACTGGTTACCCAGTGGAAAATATAAAAGTAACACACATTCTAACTAGTTGGTTAGTAAAACAATATGTTTTTAACTTGTTAACGAGTGATATCAACAGGTGAGGTTTCTGAACTTTCTGAGCACTGGGCTCTTACTAGTTTACTACTCATTCTGTTTTATCTCACTAGTTGACAAGTAAACGCAAATAAACCGCAACTTAGTATCTAGTTAAAGAGCTGCCCTTTACAAGTTAACATTTAAGCAACATCATGTTTCAACTAGCTTACCAGTTGGCAGCATGCAAATGAAATGGGTGGGATACTATTAATGCGTCAAGGCAAGAGTCAAGATTGGGTTACATTTAATATTCTGACTCATAGAACCAATAGGAAGCTCCTTTGAACACTTGTATCCACCTCCTTATTTGCATTTTATTGAACTAGTTCACTAGTGAGCCCTTGGTATTTAAGTAGTTTACAAGTTAAACCTTTTAAATTCACACATTTACTAGTTTGGCTAATTGTTTTCAGCTAGTGTAACAAGTGGAGATTTTGGACCTACTAAATTACTAGAAAAAAGGCTTGCCATACTACTTGACTAGTAAGGAATAGACATAATTTAGTATGAGTTTCAGGGTCTCTTATTTCTCACAAGTAAACATGTTTGCTCCTACTAGTAAACAAGTGCAGACAATTGAATGCCACTAGTTAACTAGGATGCAGAAATTTGTGTTAACTAGGTAACATGTCAGCTATTTTAAAGCCCACAAGTTAACTAGTACAATCTAAAAGTTGACTAGTTTGGCCCAGAAGCCACCAATATGTACAAATGATGACTAGCTCTGACATTGATGCTACAAGTAGGAGACATGCCTTCAATAGCACAGCCTCTGTTCAAACTAGCTAGACAAAATAGTTACTAGTTGCTTGAAAGGTGCTACCAGTGCAACCTTTTGTTATACTAGTGCAACAAAATGCTGAACTAGTGCAAAAGATGTACAGCTAGTACGGTCAAAGAGCAACCTAGCAAAGAAAACTATTGTCTGATATCAATGATATGGAATAAATACTCAAAGGACTTGTTTCAGCAACTTGTCACACTGTGTTGAACATAGTAATGGTCTAAACCATGCTCAAAATAGATAATTAGAATGCTGAAAGCTGATATAAAATGTATGTTCAGACCTGGACATAGACCAGGATGGGCAACTCCAGTCCTCATGGGTTGTGTCCTTCAACTTCTAGTTGTTTCTTTTCTTTAACACAACTGAGTCTATCAATGAGGTTATTAGTAGTATTTGACCCTATACTGATGACTTCATTCAGTCACTGAATAGGGTTGCATAGTAAACGAATTTTTGGCATAAGTCTTTTTTTTACCATTAAAAAAGCAAAACATTGCCAATATCAATATTGTCATCACTCATGAACATGAAACCAAACTCTTTTAACTCATTTGCTAGAGGCAGTGCCTGATGCAGCAGCTCACCTTTTCAGTAGTTCACCTGAGAACCATGACTGCAGAATCAAAAGTGGTGATTTTCATCCTTGCTTCTTCCCATTTGGCTGTTAACCCCTTAAGAATGTGGTTAAGGTCATAGGCTAGAGATTCTAGGAAGGCCATATCACTGGCAAAAAGCAAAGGTAATCCTAAGGTTTTGAAGCCAGACACCAAAGCCTCAGTGACCATGCCTTGGCTATCCCACAACCATGCAATAAATTTAGGCACTAAGAAACTTGCTTTAACTTTGTTTTGTCATAATGGTTTGGCAATTGACTTAAAGTTTTATTTATTAAAGAACTGAGTTTCAGGGAAGCACCTGAGGACCGGTGGTCTGGTCCAGCTCTGGACCAAATAAGGTAAGTGGGTAACGGTGGCCTTTAGATGTTGAAGGGTAATATTGCAAGAAGAAAGAAAGGAACAGTGTTCTTAAAGTTGGAAAAGTTGGTTTGGATTTTAAGGAGAGGTTTACCATAATGAGGAGTTTTGCAGGGAGAGGTGTACACAGTCAATTTTGTTCTTACTTTCCTAATGGCTAGATGATGAAAAACACTAGAGTGTGGACAGGCAGGTGGTCATACAGCAATAGCCAGGGTAGCATCAGAAAGACTGGTGATAAGGATCCAGTAGAATCTTACTGAACTGAAGAAGGTGATCAAGATCTGGAGTAAGTCTTCTGATACCCCTTTTCCACCAAGCTGGTTCCAGTGCTGGAGCCAGAGTTAGCAACGGTTCTTTGTGTTTCAACTGGCCATACTGGTTCCAAACTGGTGCTTAGCTGGCACCAACTCTTTCTGTGGCCAGAGGAAAGAACCAATTCAATGTGATGACGTCAGGGACTGGGGGCGGGGCTACGGAACAACTAATAGCCTGTAAACAGGAAACGAGCGGCCGTTTTTAAACAACACTGGAGTTGCTTGTGTGATAAAAAGGAACAAAATGGACCTGTGATGCAGTTGCAGCACACCGTAGCCTTTCATCTTTGTTGTGGACTTGTGGCTGTTGGATTTGCCGCTAAATCTTTTGGGGAATGGTGACGTACGCATGGAGCGACGTAATGACGTAGCTTTCTGGTCAGCACCAGTATGTGGAAAAACAAACAGTTCTTTGTCAATTCACACTTAGAACCAGCCATGAACCGGCTCTAGCACCAGCACGGAACCAGCCCTGGGTGGAAATGAGGCATAGGGAGAAATGGTCTGCGCGGATCAGCAAAGGACAAGTGTAAATACTTAAATGTTTGACCGTATCAGTCTACAGAGGGCTTTATCACCAAATTAGATCTGCCCCTCTAAGAAATGCTCTTGATTGCTTGATTGACAGATGTCCGTTTCAGCTTGCAGAAGAGGAAGGTAGGAAATAGAGATACAAACCCATGTCGGCTACTCTTTAAAAGTATAAAATTGGCACTGCTGTAGACTTGCTTTTCCAGTTAACACTTGGTGGAAATGCAAAAAATGAAGCAATCAATGGTCCACAGGTTTGTAAACCGAACCACATTGATGTAAACAAACAAACAAAACACAAACCAAAAGCAAAAATATTTTAAGGCAGATCATATTGCTTTTGTAAAGTTAGTATTGTGTGATTGTTAATTGTAATAGGTTTCATGACTTTGATGAAGAAACTAAAAATACAAAATGACAGGATATTTCATTTAGCTATTAAAATAGCAGACTCAAAAGAACAAGTGTTCTATAGATACATTCGTCCATTTGTTAATTTTTATGAGAAGCAATCAGAAGAGATCACAATGGTCTGTGTAAGTGAAATTAGGAGCTAATCGAAAACAAGCCCCCTCTAATTACCCATTACCAAAATAACACACTGAGGTCATTTTTTGTTGTTGTGTGTGACAGCGAACACTGGTCTGCATTTGACCTAATTTGAACGTCTGCAAAACATTTTTTTTGTTTGGATTTCCACTAATTTCTGCCATTTCTTACTCTCAATTTGCTTGTCATGTTTTCTCAAACATTGTGTGTCTAACCCTGATCTTCACATTTTGCCAATGAAGGATGCACACCTTCCCAATCAGAAGAGGTATCTTACGAAAGACTCTCCAGTTGGGTGTAACATGTGTAAATGTTTCATAATAAATCACATTTAATGATTGCTTTGCATTTTTCTAATTGGCAATGTCTTCATTCTGCCAAAGAAAAGGCTTGATTGTTGGAGCTGCTCACACAGCTGCACTCACCATCTCGCTTCAAATGCCTGAAAGGCAAATACCTCAACTTGATTTGGTCCAAAGGAGTCTTCGCCTGCCAACGGCTATGCTCTACCTGGCCAGATCAGATGGGGGATGGAGATAGCATCTTTGCTTATATTCTTTGGAGCAGTGTGAAAACAAACACACCTCCACTCTCCAGCTGAAGACAGCCTTCTTGTAAACACTTTTCAACATAGCAAAGAAAAAAAAAAGACCACTGCTCTTATTTGACTATTTTACACGTAGCCCCTGTCTGGATCACTATGCTGGCAACATTAAGAAGCACCGTGTGCTTGTCCAGAAATAACAACCTCACTGGTTTGCCTTGGTCTGAAATTATTATGCAAGAAAATCCCTTTAATTTTTGTACAAGACAAAAATATACGCTTGGCGTTCCGGTTTCTGACCTACTTCTTCCGCACAAATGCGCTGGGCTTAAAGGAATTGTGAAGGAATATGAAGATATATACCTTCAAGTCTCACTGCCTGCTGTGTGCGAAAACAGGATGCAACTGTTTTTATCACAATATAGAGAAAATATCAATTTTTTTGTTAATAAGAGAAAAGTTAATGAGTAATCAGGTTGTTTTAGGTTGCCTACAACTCTTTTTCCAAACTAGTTGTATTAATTAGAAGATAAAAAAGATGAAGCCTAAATATGTCACAGATGTGGGTGTTCAAAAGTATGTACTGTTAAGCAGATTATACACTATCCACTAGTAATAATGCAATGCTGATAAAAATAAATGCTAAATTAAATTTTTGTGTTTAACTCGCATATTAGCTAAGCTTGCATGTGCAGCATTTCTTGATGTGATTGAAATGTATTCAGACTAAAAACATAATCAGAATTTATCAGATCTATGGGCACAAAATGTATTATTTTTAACAAGGCATATTTTTATATATGTACATAACATTTTCTTATAAAACATAGAGGTTTTTGCTTCTGCCTTTGTTGAACATAAAAGCTAACGAATGCAGTAGTGTGTTTGTTCTGCCTCTTCTGAGTGCCCGGAATGGCCCTGCGGCTGCTTCTCTACTTATTGAGATGTTATTGCTCTTTGCAATGAAGCTACAGGCTAAGCAACATTGTGTTGGTCTTCTAGCTTTACAAAACAAAAGCGTGGGAGTAAATATACATTCATCAAAGTTCTGAGACTGGCTTTGTTTCCTTGACATAACAGCTAGCCAATAGACATGGAAATGTGTCACATTGACATACTGTAAGTCTGGTTGTTTTCTCACCCTCCGAATGACATGATCCACGTTTTTACATTCACATCGTTTGGATCATCAAGGAGCATAAACCACCCATCCAATTTGGATTAGAATTTCCTTACTCTCATCAATAATTTCTGATTCACAATCTGTCACCTTTTCTGTCAAGTTTCATTTCTTGTTACTTATAGAAACAACCAATCGGCTTCTTTGGGGATACGTCTCACATTATCCTCAGAAGAGGTCATCTGGGACACAGGGTGGCTCAGCTGGTAAAGCCTGTGCACCATATGCCAAGGCTGTAGGCCTTCATGTGGTTCTGTTGGGTGCTATTCCCAGTCTTGGGCCAGTTCTATGTCTTCCCCCTCTCTCTCCACCACGTTGCCATCATTTTATTGTTCAGTAAAGGCCACTAGTGGCAATGAAATCTTAACAGATGTAATCTAAAGCCACTGTTTGGGGTTTGTACACAAAGCACAAAAAGAAAGAAATAGAAGTTTAGTAAATATCTGGCAAAAATGTTTTTAAATTCACACAGTGGCAAGCAGTGGCAAGATAAAAAGGGAATGTTCCCAGATGTAAAAATAAATTGCATGATTATCAATAATCAAATGCAAAAGTGTGCAGTTTTAAACATGGATAATTTTTGACATTGTAACATAAGGAAATTATAAATAAACCAACACAGCTTCATTGGGTGCTTTATTAATCACCACTGATGTTCGTTTTGCTGCAGATACATTGTCCTAACTTGAGTTTCAGCATTATAGCCATAACATGTTTAGTCCATATAGTGTCGGCAACATTACAGACAGTCTGAAAGTCATCATTTTCTCTGGCTGATGTATTTCAATTCAGAGCAGTTTATTTTCGTGCTAAGCTTATTTTAGTATGCTTGGTTTTCAGTCTAAAATTAATGATGGATATTTTGACTGTGTTTGGTAAAAAGCACTTTTTTGTTCCAATCCAAGTTCAGAGTAAAACATTTTCCTGTGTAGTCCCACTCCCAGTAAAATCATACCACTGCCATGCAGAATGACTTCCTCTGCTGTACTTCTCCCATTTTTCGTTTTCATTGAGTCTTCAGGCAATGCACTTCATTTTATTTGATTGTCTTGCCATTGGTCTTTAGATTACTTTATTTTCGGCAGTTTTATTTTAAAAAAATGTAGCAAAAAGGAATTGAGTTAACATAGGGAGTAATATAGGAAAGCTATATAGTGAGGTTGTAATGTAGGGAGGCATTTATTGGCTTAATCGAAATGCATTGCCTCAAATGAAAAAACAAAGTTTAACTAAAGGGCAAAAAACAAAAACTACATGATATGAGGAAACCTATAGCTTCTATGTGAAAGACAAACTGCTTTTTAGCTAAGTTGGAGGTAAGTTACAAAAAAAATAAAATAAAAACTTCTACATTATTCTCCCTATGTCAACCATAGTTAAATAAACCCAATTATTTCATATAAAGTAGCGTTTTACTAAAAATAATTATGACTTTCCTTTTATGTTTTACATTTTATTTTTCAAACAAAAATGTCAACCAAGCAAAATGTGAATTGAAACACTCTATTACTAAATATGTAAAGTATATCACGTTTGATTTTCATGAAGTTCTGTGATGTTTAGGACTTTCTGAGATTTTATTATCTTTGAATTTCAGGACAACGCAGTACGCAGACACTGATACCAACTCTGAAGAAAAGAAAGGACCTTTTGGCTCTCCGTAAAAATTCATGAGTCACATGCGTAACTCAATTACATTGAAAATTTTAGTTGGCCTCCATTGCTCTACACTGACTGTGAGCTAGATTGGGTTCACATCTGCTGTCAGACAGGTGATTTGGAGATGAGAGGGGCTCACAGTTGCGCCTAATGCTAACCGTGCCTACGGTAAGATTGGTGCCTCACATGTTTTTGCCAAAGTCTTCAGAAGCACAGATAAAAGTTTCTAAATTTGTCTAGTTGGGATTTTGCAAAAAAAAAAAAAAAACTTGCTGAAGAGGTCTGAAAAGTCATTAAATATAGCAACAAATATGCTAAGTTTGCGACAGTGCAACCAAAAAAAACTGTTGGCCTGAGGGCCATTTAGTTTTCTGAGATTCTTTACAATCACAAAATGGCGATGCTCCAGTTAAGTTTTTATCCTATACAGTCGCAATTATGTGATAAATAGTAACATTTACTCCCATTCTGTAACCTGTGGAAATCCTACAAAAAAAGATCAACCTCCAGTGGATATATTAGGAGACCAGCTGTAAACCACACTTTATAAAAACACAACTGTAAGAAGAACAAAATCTTGAGTTAAAAAATGAGGCACCGTCAATCCAGAGCTGAGGCAAAAAGTGACGGTGGAAGTTTAGGCTGTTTTTTCCATTGATCATTGAAATTGGTATGCAAATAAAGTTTTTTTTCATTAAAAGAAGAATATTAAAGAAAACCCTAAGCATTATTCTCATCAACCTTCCCATCAACAATAGTCCCTTCAGAGGCATCATTATATTTGCAGTAATACAAACTGCTACAGGAGATCGTTAGCATCTACAACAAGCCTTTAAAGAGACTTGTTTAGATGAGTTCTGACAATTTTCTATTTCCCTTTGGGAATGTTAAAGTACTTTTGAATTTGAAGTGAATGTGAATTTAGAAAATAAAAAAGGAACAGCTCGAAAACCTGAAAACCTCAGTGCTATGTCAAAACCGTAAATGATAGCTTCAGCACTGTAGCTAAGATGGGTGTATGTGTGTATTATTGCATCGTATTGTATATTGTGTTTGAACTATTAAAATAGGAAGGTAGATATATATTTTTGAGAGAGTCCCCAGTATTAATATATTGCTATTTTGTTTTTTTGTAAAAATGTTAAAAGTATTACAAAGAAAACATAGCTTGAGAAGCTGATTTACCAAGTTACAACTGCAGTAGATGTCAGCTTTTGCTCAAGTACTGTGATGTTTTCCAAATTAATGGATGTTAAGGTCAATTTCGTGGCTAACCTAATAAAATAGGCGGCTAAAAACATCTTTAGAAGTATTTGTAGGATTTTAGCCATTATCCAATTCCCCTATGTTGGCACCATGTTCAGCTTAACAATTTCAGTTTAATTAATTTTGACTCCAATGCTTGTAGTTAATATGCAACCCCTTCAGCATTTCATTGCCACAAAAAAATAATTTAGATTCATTAGATTCATTATACAAAACCAGCAACCTTGTGGTTTGGAAAGCAATAATTATTCATCTGGAGCACTGAACTAACACAAGAGCGATTCACACCATACCTGTGAAATGAAATGAATCACAGAAACAGCAGCAGCAGAACTTTTACAACAAGTTTCTGTTTGACAGGTAAGAGCAAAGAAGAATGCCCGTTGTCCTGATCTGCTGGAGTTATATGATGAGACAGCTTTAATGCTGAGCTCAGCTCAAGCAGAACTAACACTCCTCACAGAATCACGAGTCCATCGGGACATCATTAGGGATTTTGACAAAGGCAGCTAGAATAACTGTGATGCTTATTAGAACCAGACTTTGTTTAAGCGATGTGCTCAGCACGAAATCAGTACCACATTTTTCCATAACACTTCCAGATATATGACACCTTTTTGGACAGATTTCTACAGAGTTACTGCTTAAGAAGTAGGAGTGCTGGCGTTACATATTCTGAGGTTGAGAGTGATCAGATATATATGATTTGAATTAAATTTCCAAATGACTTTGTGATATTTGCATGTTCTTCACATATTGAAGTTGCTTTTGTTGCAGCGGCTTTATTGTACAAGTACAACTAGAAATCTTTGATGTGTAGCCCGAAGTTTCATTGGGTCATTACTTGTGCGAGTGAGCTGTCCATGTGCCCCCCCCCCCCCCCCCC
>JAVLVB010000211.1:2289100-2305098 GCA_032876305.1 Orestias chungarensis | reverse complement strand
CACTTACGCTTTCAGATAAATAAAAATTGTGTAAACCTTTATAAATAGTAATTTTTTTTCTCTTGAAGTTAAAGGCAGCTTTGAAAAACTGAAATCTTTCTGACTTCTAAACAATATTTTGTGGTGCATAGTTAGGGGGCATTTTTCTCAACCGTTCTGCTCAACAGCGGAAGTTGCACATCAAGAACAGTTGTGTGTTATACGTTTACAAGCTAAGAGGTATCGAATGAAAGAAACTATTGACAGAAAGGCCATAGTAAAGAGTCTGAACCAGGAACAAAGCTCTATTATAGAAGTCATATTTTTTTGTAAAGGAAGATGCTTGGTTTTCAGTTTAGTTTCATTTTCAATGTGTCGGACTATCACACTCACAAAGAAGATTATTAATATTAAGAATAATTTTACTATAATATATAATAATATTAAATTATATTTAAAAAGTTGATTTCAGGAACTACCTAAAGGGGATGAACTCAGTCTTGACATATGGTTTTCCTTTGCTTTACCTTCATGTCTTACTCTACAGACAGACATGAAGACAAGGTTAATTAAGTTATTTCTACAGTTATGTGCTATAGGCTTAGACTGCTGGAGGACAATCTGACCACTTTTCTCTCTGCTACTTTCTTTCTTTCTCCAATCTGCTCTAGTTACCGTTATTTTAACCTTGTTAACCTTTTGTTTTCTCTTAGTGTTCTTCTCCCCATTGTAACCACACCTGGGCTGGCGTTCTGTTAGCTCAGACAGCTTCTTGGATAAGAACATGGGCTGAGATGCTTCCAGTGACGCTCTACAACTGCTGCTATAAACTTTTTTTTCAGTATCCTGTGCATCTAATTTAGTTGTCTGTCTTTTCAAACCCCCAGTCGGTCGTGGCATGTGGCTGCTTGTACTGAGCCTGGTTCTGCTGGAGGTTTCTTCCTGTTAAAGGGAGTTTTTCCTCTCCACTGTCGCTACATGCATGCTCAGTATGAGGGATTGCTGTAAAGTCAACAACAACACAAGCCATTGTTTTGGTCTGCTGATTCCAGAGGAGTGAATGCTGCAAGTCAATGACTCCATGCAATCTGCTGGGGTTCCTTAGATTGGAAACCTTTTAAAACTGATTGGTAATGATGTATCTATGATTTTAATTGATTTTCTTGTTAAGTGTCTTGAGACGACATCTGTTGTAAATTGGTGTTACATAAATAAACAGATTATTGATTGTTAAAGTGAAACACATTATATTGATTAATCACATACCAACTTAATTTCTAAGCTTTTGTTTTGTTTATTTTAAATTCCACATAAATCTAATAAAAACAAAACGACCACTTGGGCCAACACGTCTGGGGAAATCCCGAGGCATCCCCAGGCTGCAAGAGAAACATAGTCTATGCAACTTTTTCTGGGTCTCCTCCCAGTGAGACGTGCCTGGAGCACCTCCCTGGGGAGGTGTCCAGAAGGCATCCTAATCAGATGCTCGAGCCGCCACAACTGGGTCCTCTCGAAGTGGAGAAGCAGCAACTCTACTCTAAGTCCCTCCTGGAGGATTCTCACCCTCTCTCTAAGGAAGACCCCACCCTGTGGAGGAAACGCATTTCGGACACTTGTATCTGTGATCTTGTTCTTTCAGTCATGACCCAAAGCTGCAATCCTTCAATGGAACTCCCTCTCAATTTTTCCCTACTTCGCGAACAAGACCCCTAGTTACTGAAACTCCCCCACTCTAGTGAGAGTTGCAGATCACAAGCCAGAACCTCTGAATAAACCAGGGAGTCCTAATTGTGTGACTCCCCTGTAGTTGGAACACACTCTACGGTCCCCATTTTTGAATCGGGGGACCACCACCCCCGTTCGCCAGTCTAGCTGTATTGCCTCCAATGTCCACACAATGTTCCATAGTCGTGTTACCCAAGACAACCCTACAACCTGAAGAGACATAAGGAGCTCTGGGAGAATATCATTCACCGTGCCAGCGTTGAAGTTTTTTAATCACCTCTGCAACCTCAGCACTAGAGATTGGAAAGCCCGCCTCAGGATCTCCAGTGTCTGCTTTCTAAATGGAATGGCCTGTCTGTGTGATTGAGGAGGTCTTCAATGTACTATGCCCAACGACATTGAACTAACTATGTTCATTACCTGAAAGCGTTAATTTTAATTTTAGTTGTATCAGTAAATGATGGAAATACAATCCTTCCACATTACTTCAAAAACAATTAAACCGTCTGGATTATCAGTTTTGCCACTTTACAACCATTATATAGAATGTATTTAACACGAGAAGAAAGGAGATATATGTTAGTCTGTGATTTCTTTGTTGTCACAATTGACATTAGCAGTAAATCCTGTACCATTGGAAAGCCTGTTTCTTTCCCCTGAATGGTGCAATGTTTAAAAGAAAAAATGCTTTAGAAATAGAGCTGAGTGTGTGGGTTACACCCATTAAGAGCTTGCCAGATCCTCCCAAATTGTGATGATGTGGGGTGATTAAAATTAGTTTTTAAATCGTGTCTATGATAAAACTAATGGTATATTTGTTTTTGATTGTTTTTAGTATTCAAAGTTAAATATTACCTCTCCCAGACCAAAAAGCACTCCACCACTCGTATAGTGGTTTGTTCCTGCTTTAGTGAATGGTGATGTTTTTTTTTAGCAGTCCATGCAGGAACCACAGTGATAATACCATGCTTCTTAAAAATGAATGAAATCAGGTTTTCCAAAAAGAAAAAAGGAAAAGAAAGATGAGAAAGACATAATAAAGGCAATCAATTTGTAACTCAGTTTTTCTCCGAAAGTTGATTAGACTATTGTTTGTGATTATTAACCTGTTATATTAGCTACTGACTGATGGTAGCTACTAAAACCCAGCAATTAAACAGTAAAAATTTTTTTGCTGGATATTTGTATATTTAAGATGTCCTTTTACCTTTTTCGAGATTTAACAACAGCAGCAGCTCTAAGTCACATACCAACAAGCTTTCTCTTCCAAGTCCCAGTGAAGAATATGAGCAAAACTCGGTATTTTGACGTTCCAGTCAGCATCACGGCAGAGAATTCATGGAAATCTCTCTGTCTCTCCTGTTGTTTTTACCCTTACACCCTCACATCAAAAAAAAAATTCAGACAGTCATTATAAAATAATCATAATTAAAAAAAGCCCACTCTCTTAACTGGAGCCTGGACAGTTTCCCTTCTAACTTGTCCCCTCTACGTCTCCAATTAAAGCAATATCACACTCGAGGTCGTGCTATATCGGTGAATATCGGCACTGGTGTGATTTAGTCGTACGCATGAGGCCGCGGACAATCACACGTGCCTATATTCACCGATATAGCCTGACCTCGAGTGTGATATTGCTTTTATACAACAGTTCTACAAAAACATTTTATTAGTTAGCAATATTACGCCACAAACGATTGTGATTTGTTTGTTTATTTGAAGATCTGTTGGCTCCGCCAACACAAATAGTTCCTCGACAAGGCTATTGCCATGCGATGAACGGTTACATTTTCTGCGCACAATCTACTTTGTATCATTTAAAATTAACTGTTAGAATACCGGTGTAGCGGAGTGATACACTTGTGAACAGTCCCAGTGCTGTTATCGGTGAATATCAGCACTCATGGAAAGTCTCTCGTTCAATCAGATTACTCGGTCGGAACTACCTGTTGAATAAATGCAATTAACAAAATGCTACTACTACAAAGCAATTAGTTTTTTTTCTTATCTTGCTAAAAAAAATCCTGGTGGCCTCAGAAGGGTAAGATTCTGTGAATAAATATAGCAAATACCTTAAATGGTACAATTCTTATAGAAAACATTCACTTTTAGATAAGATGTTTGTTGCAAAATTGGGTAAGGAAAAAGTGAAGTTTAACTTTTTAAAACAAATCTAAGATTTCTCAGCATAGAAATGGTTTTTCTACCAGTAATTCTCTTTTTCCTGTCCCTCTTTGACCAAGTCAAAATGATAGATGAGCGAGTCAGATATATAGAAGGGGCACATCTGCACATGAAAGTCTCCCTTGGTGAGCAGACAAAATGGGAAATCTTGTGGTGTTTGAATTATTGATGCCACTAAAGTAGTCTTTGTAATTCCAGGCCTGTGGCTTTCACTGATTCAGTTCGTAGGGGGCTTCTTGCCTGTAGACATTCAAGACCATCTATTCATTGGAGTATAATTTGAATTTAAGGGTTCTTAGTGTGGTATAACCACAGCTCATATCCAAAGACATATTTGCATTTCTGTCATGTTGCGTTGCTGTGTTACAGGAAAACTTCAGAAGACATGCCAAAAACACAACAAAATGACTTTTTTGTGAAATAAAAGTAGGCAAATAAGTGACTGCAGTACATCATGTATGCAATACATGTTTGAAGACCTTTCTAGCCTAATCTGCTTAAAAAACCTATATATGTATATATATATATATAGAAATATATATATATATATATATATATTTTATGTCCATTTGGGTCTTTGTTGTAATTAAATGACCTAACATGTATCCTTGAGATGTTCAGAAAAAAACAACAATAAAACAAACAAAGTGTCCAGGTAATGACTCAAGTATGAGTCTTCTATGACCTGGAAATTGTTGTACCACCATTGTCACTTCTTGGTGAAGCAAAAAACACTCTGCTCCAAGGCTGACACCTGACTCTTTCAGTTTTCCATGAAGACTGAGCTATTTGGCTTCAATCATAAGAATAGGCTCTCATATCAAAGAATGTTCTGTGGCAGTGGTAGCATCAGGCTGTGGGAAATGTTTCAATCTTTAGTGTGAAATCACACCAGCACTGTTTAGTCCATTTTAAAAGGCAAAGTTGCTAATTAAATTGCCAGTTAATTGCTCGTTAAATCTAGTATATGTTTATGAAGAGTTTGTCTAATCAAAAGGTGATGTGGACCGCTGTTGTCTCAGACTGGTTGAAGGGAAATCTCGTGTGGTATGTGAATGCCAAATGGAGTTGAGACTGTTCCAAAGGCAGGATGTGGACTACAGCCCAGGGTCTTCTGGGTAAAAATAATTACTACAAATGCCAGTCTCTACCTTGTAAACTAAGGTTATTAGGCAACATTGGTCATAATATCCTGTATTCACTTTTTTCACCTGTATAAGTAAGACATTACACCATTAAGTTTGAAGCATTCTTCATACAGAGCTGACTTAGAAAAAAAACATTTTCGAATTTTCTTCTGCTTCATTGACTGCTCATTGGTAAAAGAGTATTTGAATGGCAGATTTGTCCAAGATATGAAAACTCTAACTGTGGCTTAAAAAGTGTTAAACCCTGACCCCTAACTGGTATTCTAGTCTTGGTTGCATTTAATGAAGGACTACTTTTTCAGTGGTTCTAGTTTTAGCACCACAACAGTCGAGGGTGTGAACAAGTTGCTCAAAAGGTTTGCTTATTTTGACAAAACAGAGAGTCAAAGCGAACTTCATTAGCTGAAAATGGGAAAATGTTGCAATTTTGTTGTCTTTCACAGCGTTTCAGGTGTGAAAAACTGTAAAAGCCGGCCAACCAAAAGATTTTAAGAAAAGCCAACGTTTCGTATCAAATTGTGTGTAATCGAGATACAACTTGCATAGGTATGCATACAGGATCTATTTTTTATGTGTTTAAAGTAAATCAATTATACCTAGTTAACTTAAATTAAGTAAACAAAAGTCAGTTTCATTGCTGAAATTGATGGTAGGACAGCTTATCCTTCAGCTTTCTCTGAAATCCCTTATTTTAGCAATTTAAATGGTTGAATGACATTTCACACTTATCTACATCCCTTAGCTTTGAAACGGTTTGTTTTTGGTTTCGGATATATGGTCTATTTGAAGACATCTAAAAATCTCAAGCAGACCAAATCGGGACTTTATCCAGGACCTTCCATTTCTTTACGTTCCTAAACTTCTTTTGATCTGTTGGTATATTTTTGAGTCATTGTAACGTTGCAGGCCCAGTTCTGTTTTAGCTAGAACTTTTTTAAAGATTATCTTACATTTTCGTTAAGCACATTTTGATAGAAGCGGAAAAATACATTGGGTTCTATGATAGAGATATATACAGCCAATTGTTCAGCAAAGCATTCCCAAATGATGACATTTCCATCTAAATACTTGACAATTGTCAAAAAGCTGTATTTGGTATATGTCAAACATGTCCTGTGTTCTGGTGTATATAAAATTAATATTAGTGCAAAAGTCTGATTAGTTATTACAATTTTTGTTCCACATATTTACTCCTGGCACACCTTCAACCAAACCTTAGCTTGGCCAGTCCTTTTCTGATGGTACAGACGTGTACTTTCCTATAAACAAGAGCTAGAATCGGAAGTATGTCCTGTGTTGACATTTTTTCTCAGACTTTTTTTTTTTACATCTTGCAGTCTACTTTGTGCATTTTAGCAGCTGTTTTCATTATTCTCTATTTCTAGGCTGTTTTGTGTAGTGAATGCTCATTCTAAAATCCTCAGGGCCTATTTAAATCTTTTAACAGCCTCGTTAACTGCAACAGTCTAATATCTGAAGGTATCCAACAGCACTTTGGAGAACACTAATCTAATTATCTGAGACTGTAAATCTGGAGACCTCCTCCAAAATACTGAAGAGTCTTCAACAACTGACAGGAATATCCAATGGAATTCAATTCTAAAATAATTACACACAAAAACCACCTACCACATGTGAAATTATGTGAGTTACATTAAAATCCATGTGATAAAAATATGATAAAAAAACATTTGATTCCCATGTTTTCAGATGAGCTTCACATATTTTAATGTTTACTAATGTGAGAACTATGTAATCACATGTTAAAGGAACATGGGACATCATTCTTGGTCACAGAATGTGGGCCGACATTTAGGAAATAGAAAATCACATGTGAGTTTCAAGATAATATTTAAAAAACACGTTTTTATCACCTGTGACGGACTGGTGACCTGTTCAGGGTGTATCCCTACCTCTCGCACAATGACTGCTGGAGATAGACACCAGCAGACCCATGCCAACCCACAAGAATGACAATGGGTGAATGGATGGATGTTTTTATTAAGTATTAATGAAAAAGAGAATCTTTAAAATAGGCTACAGTCTGGGCTCCCTACTGTGCAGGCTTGATGCACTTGCAGAGTGCGAATGAATGTTCTCTCACTATTAAGAAAATCTAATCATAGGACATATAATTAGGATCTCATTTATATATATGCACAAACACATACAGGCTAAGAAAATGCTTCCTCATCATGCCAGTAGATTATGAATGCTAATGTTATCAAAATATCACATGCTATTAGACTAGTATAAAGGTTACTTTAAGGAAAATGAAATTTTGTTAGTCCATTTTAAAAATGCCAATCAAATTAGGCCCCAGCATCAGTTATGGAGATGTCAATACCCATCGAGTAGACCAGAAAATTTATATCCCTGAGTAGGTTATTGTGAGGTCAGTAGATCAGTAGAAAATCTTTCTATTCTTCCACATGAAGGCTTGACGTTTTAGAGTTTTGGCTGCTGAACGCTTCCGTTCCTCCCCCCCACCAACCCCCCCATGTTCCTTCTTTAATTTGCTTGTGAACGCTCAAACTACCTCAGCCATAACCCGGAGTGGACACACAGGGAAAATGGAGACTCCCCTAGGGCGTCAACCTCATCATTAACCTTCTAGAACCGCCCCACTGACCATGAACAGAGGCCTGCTGTTAATAGCCCACTGTTGCTAAGTTACTTATGATTTTCTACTCATAACAGACACAGATCTACCAAGATGGATCGGTTTTGGTTCAGAGCCAGTGGAGTTTTTGATTCATCTGGTTGGAAGAGGATGAGTTCACAGAGACATGTCTCATGGGAGGGTTTAAAAAGCATAAACATATAAAACCAAGTGCTTTAAATAACAGACAGTTAAAGCATTGCAAAGGGTATTTTGTTAATTGCATTTTCCTCAGACTTGATTTGTTTGTGTTAGAGCAACTTCTCCAGCGGTGTGTGGATTGTCTTCAAGACATACCCGGGGTTAACCAGACTGGTGCAAGGACTAAACCTCCAGCCCAAGAGTTTGTAAACTAGCAAAACCACACATGGAGACTCTGGGTTTTTTTCGCTCAAACACATGTGCTAAGCCCCAGAATGACAGTATAATTAAAAGGGCCCAGATGAACACACGACGGAAGTTCAAAATATCATCCGCAAATCCACTGGAAAAACATACTCACTGGACGAGGTTCAGCATTTTTTTCGTTTAAATGTCTCATATTCAGGCTGCTTGCCGGTGAGGCTCTCTGGGAGCCTCTGCTGCATGACATATGTGCTCTATTACTGCTCGATCTCAAGCGACTTGTGGCTTCACAGTCTCCCAGAAACAAAGAATTATTCCATTCTGAAATTGATTTATGCAGGGCTCTAACTGTTTATTAAATATAATTGACCATCAAAGTTGTCACAGAGAAGCGGGGGATGAAAAGAGCTGCTAGGAAAACCACAAGAAGGAGAGCTTTCTTTGAAAAGCTATTTATCTGAAAAAATGTCTCAGTTAAAGGCTGAAACAGGAGAGAGACAGCAGCTCACATTTCAACCATTTGTACTTCTGTACTTAGGAACTGCTGTAATAATAGCTCAAGTCATCAAAAGTGATTATCTGGTTCTAAAATGTCAATTGTTTTATAATTTAAAAACAATCTGAATCAAATATATTGGCCAGGGTTGAGTTTACTTTGGTTTCTGAGTGCTCACAGTATAAGGTAGGGATAAGTTGAACTATAGAGGAATAAAATAAAAATAAAAACAGTATGTATGTATATAATTTTGATATAAAGAAAAAAAATATTCTTGGTGTGACACCAAAATTATGCTTATTTTGTTTTCCAACAGAGTAGCTGTCCCCTCCGGCTTTAAGGTGTTAATTTTCCTCATCAGAGAGACGGCCTGTGGAAAACTGGCTCTGCTGTTTTATTTTGTTTATTTATTTTTTTATTTTTTATTTTTTATTTTTTTATTTTTTTTTTTCAAATTCTGTGCAAACCAAAAATTAACCAGATTGTGACCCACACGTGTTCAGTTTGCAGAGATATTAGCTGCTAATTTCTTGAGCCTAAACTTGTACAAGTCTCAAATTTAGGGATCTTCAGCTTTAAGGATTCTTTCTTTAATATGATATATATTCTGTACAATACAAGTGAAAAAAACAATTTTGTTGAAGGACAAAATATTAAAAGAGGTTTAAATGTACACACCCTGACCCAATATGCTGTTGATACAACTTTAAGTTCAGTTATCGTAGGATTAAAACAATGCTATTGTGTGAAGGTAATTTGTTAGGAAAATGTTTAAAAATATATATAAATTTAATATTTCTGGTGGAAGGAGGAATGGGTTCGAAGTTGGACCCTCTTCTCTGTCCTTTTCATTCACTTTCTTATAGTGTCAATAGTTAGCACACTTCACCGTTCTGCCTGCTGGTGGCGCTGGTTAAAGAGCAGCCTCATATCTGTCAGTCTATGCTAAGGCTCCTGTGGATAAAATGTAGCTCACAACTATCACTGCGTCTATGAATGGTTGAAAGACTGATTGCATTGTGAAGCCCTTAGGAGTATGTTGTCACCATTAAACTGAGAAATTATGGAACAATAGGGACAATGACAACTTTTCAGGAAGAAACCAAAGGGAACGCTGCTGAAATGTGCTGCGCAAAAAAACCTGACTTAACTTGGTTTTATTCGACATCTGACATTAACATATAGTATTTTCCATGTGACTGGGACAAAGAAATAAGGTTGAAAGAAGGATTTTGTCCCCCCTAACTAAAATCTACATTGTCTAAAAACCTTGTTATAAATATGTTATGGTCTAAGATTTTGATGTAGCTTTGGATGTTGGGTATGCTTTCAAGCATACTAACAAAACATGTATTGTTTAAAAAAAATGGAAGATATGACATAAATTCAATAATACTGTTTAATCACATCCGTAAAAAAGTATTTTGTTTTTTCTCGTTACAGATTTGCTTGTTTTGTTTATTTTTTTCTAATTGAAATGTTCAAGTAAATCTTGTAAATAAAAATCCATGATATTTTTGACTGAAAACCTGCTATCATGCATAGGCTTTTAAGTGACTTTTGTAACACTTCAGAAACATATTTCATGAAGTGAGTGTACATTCCCACATGTGCAGGACATAATGTCAGGATGATCGATTCAGTCTGCTGGTGTGATAAAGAGGGGCCGCTTCCTTTAATGATGGCGACCAGAGCTGGGCCAGATCCCAACTGATTCATGTCAACCATAATGCAGAAGACGTGTCACAGCCATGGTGGTCTGATCACAATTATTGGTGTCTTGAACAAAAGATGTGTCTGGTGTCTGTTAAAGGCGAGGCAGATGTCAAGCACAACACACCCCAACTCTGTCATGGTCTGACAGTCTAAAGACTAACGCTCTTCTTCCCAATGTCTTATCGCGGGCTGATTAAGACTTTTTATTAAAACCCAATGAGCTTTGTGCTACACTGCCATCTAGCCTGTCTGTCAGTCTTTATGCTACAATCTCATCCTTCATGCGTCACACTGTGATAATATGGGTAAAGAGGGATGATCTTTTTTAAATTTCATAACAGGCTTTGTATTACTTTAGCCAATACAGTGAACCTCCAGTATTCTAGGGGATTAGGGTACACAGCAGTCTGGGAATAGCATAAATTTCAGAAAACTTGAGACACTTATACAGTGACAGCTGTCTTGGCACTACCCAAAAAACTAAAAGCCATGGTCTTCCTTATCCTCGCTCAGGAGTTCACTTTTCAAACAAAGGCATTCGTTGAACTGAAGAAGATGCTGGGTCAGGCAAGTCCATGGTAGGGGTTAATTATACATTAAAATGACATCTTCCCAATATTGCAAGCACAGCCCTTTGTGGGACATGGTTGTTTTCATAGTTGTTTTTAAAATGACATAAATTTTTTCCGTCCAAAATGGATACTTCATTGGCGCACTTGAACATCAATTAAGATTTATTGGACTTTGTTTAGAACAATGTGCTTTGACCTCACCATGGGGTTACATGGAAGTCAAGGCCAAGGAAAATTAATTGCACTCTTGAATTGGCTGGTGTCGATAGTGTGTCAAGTAGCAATGGCTTAGCATGTCACGCAGCACTTTATACTTGCTTTACTATAAAACTTTTGAATAGGCAGATTTTCCAGAAATAGTTTGGAGGCAGTTTTCCTAGGAAAATCCCGAGATTTGTGAATCATCTACTGAACTGCAATTGGGTGGGATACAAACTGCATATATATATATATGTAGTTTTCAGTTTTTATGGACATACATGCATATAGATTTACCGGTAAAATTCTAAATGCTCATTTTGTTTTAAATACAAAAAGAAACACATAAAAGTACCAGATTTTTTATTTATTTATTTTTTATTTTTTTAGGATTAACAATAACCTATAAGATTGAATAAAACATAATTTTTTAATTGTTGGGAAATTTTTTAACACAGCTTTAATGTTTTGCCTGTAACTTTAAAACCTTTTTCAAATACCAATTCAGGACCAAGGTTAAAGCCAAATATTGAGTACATACTATCTAACTTCCCTCTTTTACTTAGCTATTTCTTCATCTGACAGTTAACATCCTATGTATTATAAATAAGACAAAAGCTACATCCCATTTGTTTCAAACATTTTAATACCCATTTACTTAATGATCTATCAAAGAAAGGATAATGCTACTTCTCTTACCCTGTGTTTTATCTGGAAACTGCATCATGTATTCTTCCATTTCTTTAGAGTCTCTTGTAAGGAATAAATCTTGGCTTCTTTTTTCAGTGAAGCCCACACTGAAACCAGAAATAAAGATGTGAGGTGATGCAATATAATTAAATGGAAGTACTCCATTAGCAGTGCCTCTTCAGCTCAAACGTAAAGTCACTGAAGGGGGTGTTTTTATGTTTCTGATGATTAAAGCTAATGTTTTTTCACATAAACAGGAAAAGAGAGGACACATACACTGTAGCATCAAATAGCAGCAGCTAAAGAGATTAATTGGAATACTACAGTTCGGGGTGCTGTTGTGGTGATTGTTTAGCTATCCATCCTGCTCTACACTATTGATTTCTGAGAGCGGATAGGAGAAATCTTCTGTTTTCCTTCCAGATTAAACTGTAAATAAAAGAAGCAGAAAAACTGAGTTGTTCTGCATTGATAATGTCTGGCTAAATTGTTTCTGATCTTGGGAAAGACTATAAGAGACTGTCTGTCTTATATAGTTTAAAGCCAGACATCTAAGGAGCCTCTCTTCAAAGTTTCAATAATACATATATATATCTATAATGCAAGCAAATGATATTAGACTGTTTGGAAAAAAGTCAGATCTATTCAACCCCCAAAAATTATAATTTGGTCACTTCTGTCCAAGGTTCAGACAGCATTTTATAGTATAACTGTACAACTGTTTGCCAGACCAAAGTCCTCATCTTAGTTAAAACCAATCTTGCATCTCAATTGGAAATTACGATTTTATTTTCTTGGGGGCGGGGGGATGCTGGCTTTTCTTGTTCCATTGATGATTTGGGGTACTATGTCATCTTCTGGTGTCAGTCCTCTGAGGTTTCTGAACAGTCAACACAGCCATATGCCAGGAACTGTTTGAGCACTTAATCATTCTGCTGACAAGCTGTCCAAAAATGCCATTTAATTTTCCAGCAAGACCTGGCATCAGCCGACACTGCTGACACCTGCTTTGATGAACATGGTGTCCCTTTGGATGATTGGTCAGTAAACCCCCCTGCCCTAAACCTCAAACTGCATCTATTCAGTATTATAAAGCGGGAGATAAGAAAGAGAACATATGCAACAATGAAGATTAGCTAATGGCCACAAATAAACCAACACAAGGTTGTGTAAATCAGTAGTGTGTACAAGTAGTTCCACTATCATGAACCACAGTAAGTTGTTTTTTTTAATAATCAAAGCTAATTTACTAACAAAAACAAGTGCATAAAATGAATATATCCTTATTTTCAAACGTTTACTCCCGAAACCAAAATAACTACGTATGCCACCCTTGGCAGACACAACCGACATGAAGCATTTTCTATTATTAATTTCTCTGTTCAGCTCGGAGCAAGATTTGCTCAGATATTGGATTATCTTAAACTCTGCTTTCCATCCCTTTTTGGTTGTGTTTTACAAATATTTTGTGGATATTCTATAGAATGCTAGGTGAACTTGTAACTTGAAAACTTCTTGCATCATCTCCTTCTACTCTAATTTAAATTAGTCCTTTAACAAACTGTTCAAGAAATCCAACTTCAATGTCTGTCAATGGTGAACATCCCTCTGCTATCTGTTGACAGGCATGAAGGATCTCTGTGATGTATCCTTATCCATCATTGCTGTTTATTTTGTCATTTTTCAGGCTTTTTAGTAGACAGCATCAACCATCGCCTTCCATACAGTAGTGGATCAAAGCTGTAATGATGTGTGTCATCGATGAAAGCTCCCTATATAGCTGAGCTGTGTGTAATTTCTCGGAACACTGCCTTTCAATCTTTTTTAACATCTGAAACCAGTATGGAATACATAAACAACACGCTAAAGTGGGGGATGGAGTTAGTTTCCGTACTGAATGGGATTCAAAGAAGAACTGGAAAGTTGGGGGAAGGGGGGTACTGGGAGTTTACAAGATGAAACATAAATAGGACTGATGGATGGGTCAGTGTAGCTCTCTGTTCTCCAGAGGACCAGATTTGGTGGAAAAAAGGGATCTTTGCTATGCGGAAAGCATTGTCTTACTCGAGCTGGTTCCTTGTAGCATATCAAAGTCACATCTGAAGTCCTCCATGTTGGTGTTCTTTGACCAATAGCCTTGCATGCTGCTGGGTTAGATGGTACAAGTACTGCTTAAACAGAGCATTCCATTTTAAAAAGCTTACTTCACTTTGCCGTGTTAAGGGCAGCAGCTAAAAGACATGAGTCTTATGAGGAAAAACAAAAGTCATGCATTCCTGTTGGAAAGGATCAAGTAGCACCAGAGGCATAACTACATTTCTCTACAGGGGAGATGGTGCCGATCAGACACACCTCTTTCGGATGGAGGCTTGGAACAATTTATCCAGACTGCAAGTCCATCACAGATCAACACTGACACACTGGAGAGACGACCATGCACACACACACATATCATAACTATGTGGTTAATTAAATCTGACATACTCATCCATTCTCTTTTTTTAAGCGTAATTGGTTTAAAGAAAATGCAACTGCTAATACTTCATATAACTAGGCACTATGGTAGTGGATAAATTTGCTGATCATTTCTTTTTCTTGTTGCTAACTGGCTGTCGTCCCAGGTTAAGATAAGGAAGACTCACGATGTTAGCATTGTGGTAATGCAGCAATGGTTTCCACTGTGTGTAATAATGCATATTTAGTGTTGGAGCTACAGAGTTATAAAATGGTTGGAAACATGAGTGTTTTTGGGGGAAGTCAGACGTATTAGAGGATTTTAGCTTTATGCATGTGATATGCAGTAGAGAAAAATATACCTCATACATTTCTCTTATGTTGACGTCACTTGCTTCAAAGTCTCGTTTTAAAACTTTGATTGTCTCCCTTATCTGTCCTTGAGCTTACTGATGTTATTTACATACCCAAAAGAAAGGCTTTCATGTCAAAAGCTAATTCACTGTCAAGATCCAAATCAGTTTACAGGGTTATCCTGAAATCTAAACCTGAGGACAAGATTTTTAAGCTCAAGCTTGAGAGGAAAACGAAACACTGAAGAAAAATCTACATCAGTTTCTCTTTTAAAATGGAATCTCATAACTGTAACATTTTGGGGAAGCATCAACACTCACTATTTTTTAAGCCAGAGAATCGAACAACTTATCTGTCTGCTGACTGTATGATATCCAGTCACAGATGCACGTAGCATACGAGAGAACTATAGCACAAAGTTGTTTGTCAGGTAAGAGACTATCACTCAGGCCCTCAGGCATTTAATGAGACATTTCTGCTCCAGAGAAATGTCACTGATATGAATGATGAAAAATGTTCAGTGTCACTGCCCTTTCTGGTCGGCCTTGTCAAAAAATGTTAAATGTGTGCCAGACGAGATTCGGCTTTGCAGCAAAGGGTTGTGCTCTTAACTGAGCTGTGAACGACTTAAGATTTCACCATGAACATTATGGACACCTTTGATAACACTGTGGTTGGGAGTTGCAAAAAAATATGTTTCTTTGCGATAACGTCATGTTAATCTCCAGAAGACGCAACATCTTTATATTAGAAATTCAGCTTCTGCATATGGAATTATGCCATTTGTACGTAGTCCCAAACCAAGAAACTATAATTCCAGCATCTATTCATCCAGCGCCAAGTTTTAGTCAGTATAAAAAAGTAGCATCAAAATGGATATAAATGTTATAGAATAGGTAAAGAAGTAATTTGTTTTTGTATTGTATTCACAGGCTTTAATATTAGACTGAGGTGATTTGCGCAAAAGAACTATGTGAAATTTTTAGATGGTGATGTAATTTACTAAGAGAAAAAAAAAGTGCATCAAATGAATATATCCTTATATTAAATATAATTACTCCCTAAAACAAAATAACTAGGTATGCCACCCTTTGCAGACACAACTGACTTGTAGCATTTTCAATTATTCATTTCTCTGTACAGCTCTCATCAAGATTTGCTCTTGGGTTATACCATGGTGATCTGAAGTACATTTTCATTCTTTAAATTCTGGTTGAGATCATTATTTTTAATTCCATCAATTATGCCAAGCAATTCAGGTCCTAAAGTACCAAAGCGGCCCCAAACCACAGCTCTGCCAACACCATATTTGATTAGTGACCTGCTGTGTCTTTTTGGAAAAGCTGGGATAGGTTTACAAAGCTGGGATAGGTTTACATTTATATAAATATAAATATATATATATATATATATATATATATATATATATATATATATATATATATATATATATATATATATATATATATATATAT
>JAVLVB010000211.1:2270401-2289000 GCA_032876305.1 Orestias chungarensis | reverse complement strand
AGAAAAATTGGCAGAAATAAGATATAAAATACATAATTGAACATATAAACAGCAAGGACACAATGTCTGATACAGTAAAGAAAAAGACAATTAAATTTTTTTAATAATAATAATAATAACACAATCACGTTCCAAGGTGGTGAGTTTCCAAAAAAAACATTAAGGTTCTCCACAGATAAGTAAAGTCTTTTTCCTTCTTTTTTATAATGTACGTTAGTCTCTCCAAAGCTAGACAGTTCAACAGTTCCTTTTTCTACATTTCAATAGAAGGTGCGTCCGTACTTCTCCACAATAATGCAATTACCCTTCTGGCTTGCAAGAGTCCAAAGTCAATAAGCAGTGATTGCCGTTGAAACACAACAAAGTTCTCAAGGTGTATTCCCAGTAAACACACTTTGGCTCGCAAAGGAACATCCCTACCAACTACGAGACCTAAACAATATAATACTCTATTCCAGAATTGGATAATCTTTGGACAGTCCCATAAGCAATGAATTAGTGTGCCTTTCGCTTCCCTACATTTCACACATATATCAGGTACGTTAGGGTATATATCAATCAACCTGCAGGGTGTAAGATAGGTGCGCATCAGCCATTTATATTGTAGCTATCTAAATTTGGTGTTAATTGACTGTTTCTGAGCTTTAAACAAGTCAGATTCCTGAATATTCTCCTTTATGTCAATTATCCATGCCTCCATCTTCTTGTGAGAGGATTCTTTTGAATGTGTTAACATTAATTTATAAAATAGTGAAAGTTGTCCTCTGCCATCCATGTGAGATAGAGTCAATTCCTCAATTTTAGATAGTGAAGGTATAGACGGCGACTGTATGCATTGTTAAAATAAAATGTTTTAGCTGGAGGTATTTAAAGAAGTGTTTTTGTGGAATATCATATTTCTCACATACTTGATTATATGACATTAAGTTGCCTTCTAGGTATAAATCCTACAATTTTTCAACACCTTTGTTAAACCACATTTTAAATCCACCATCTGCTCTACCCGGTGCAAAACAAGTATTGCCCCATGTAGGTGTAAACTGTGATAATGTTGGTGTGTCTCCAATATGTTTATGTGCTAAGTACCACACAAAATGGTATTCTGAAGAAAGGGATTTTTTGTTTATTTAACCAACTTTCTGATATTTTCTGAATATAAATAAAGTTTGAGAGGAAACCCTAATGTTGAGGTCTCCTCAATAGTCACCCAAGCAGGAAAGGGAGCCACTGAAAAGTAAAACATCGCTGTCCTTAGTTGGGCAGCCCAGTAATAAAGTTTGAGATTGGGGAGCCAAAGCCCCCCTCTTTTATATGGTAAGTACAATAGTCTCAGTTGTAGTCTAGCCTTTTTATCATTCCAGATAAATTGATTCAACATATTATTAATGTTATGAAAAAAGGTGTCAGGTAAATGAAGTGGAATTGAATGAAATAGATATAAAAACTTTGGTGAACCAACATTTTAATTATATTTATGCGACCAATCATAGATATTGGCATCTTATTCCATCGGTTTAGCATCTCCCTCAAACCATCCACCAGGGGGTCATAATTTATCGAAACTATCTGTTTTTACATCGGGACTAATTTTAATACCCAGGTATGTAAAACCTTCTGTGGTTGCAAATGATGTATCTATAATTGGATGTAATCTTTAATTTTCATTCAAAAACATTAGTGCTGATTTGGCATGATCTATTTCGTACCCTGATATGTTTCCAAATGTTTCAATTAAATTCACTAATTGGGGAATGCTATCTTTTAAGTTCGTTAAAAAAAGAACTATGTCATCCGCGTATGAAGCTATGCAATGTTCACATCCTGCAATATTTATACCCGCAAAGCCTTCACAAGCTCTTATGGCCATAGCCAAGGGCTATTTGCTAACGCAAATAGCAAAGGTGATAAAGGACACCCTTGTCTCGTTGATTGGTGGAGAGTAAATGGCCTGGAGATATTATTATTGGTCAATACTTCAGCAGTTAGCTTATTTAACAATCAGCAGACCTTTCAAGGGTTTCCTAACAGTCTTGACTCTTAATGCTTATAATAGAGAGACTAAAATAAATTCAGCTGCTTGGTTTCCCCACCAGACAACTGTAAATGCTTTTTTACTATGCTTGTTTGTTTCCTTGTTCAGTTTACCGGCCCGAGGGTGACATCACAGGTTGGCCGAAAAATCTGCAGTGCCCAAGTTGAATCGTGGCTTGCACTGTGGAGCCTCTATGTCTTCCTGTGAAAAAACGGTTCTGTTTAATGAAGAAACTCCAACTGTTTAATTTGCATTTCCCATGAACTTATTTTAATGAAAAATTATTCCACTTGAAATTGTATCCATTGCTCTAGTAATAATTTAAATGTTTCTGTACTTTATTTTCTTTATTTTAATTTTTTACTCTAAAACAATTAGCAGTACAATAATAAAC
Source organism: Orestias chungarensis (assembly GCA_032876305.1). NCBI lineage: Eukaryota > Metazoa > Chordata > Actinopteri > Cyprinodontiformes > Cyprinodontidae > Orestias > Orestias chungarensis. The sequence goes on along the minus strand of JAVLVB010000211.1, from coordinate 2,286,574 downwards.
TGTTACTTAGGAGTTGTTAATTAGGTCTTGATTAACGATAACGGCAAATAATTACCACTTGTACTAGTAAAGCCTGTAGCTGCAAGGAAATTGTGTTAAAACTGCCCCAAAGCGAAAAGTTACTTTATAGTGTACCCAATTCTATTGCTGAATAAAACTAATAAAACATATTAGGCCTCTAAATGTCATTTGTGAGTATATATTTTTTGTGGTTTAAGATGTCTGACCATTCTCAAAATGAAGCAGCTTAATTTTTGAAACATTTCAGACCAGATGGTGAGTGTGTTGATTTTCTCCAGAGCAGCTTACCAGTGCAAGGTGATGTGATCCCCTAGAGCTTAACACCAGCATGACTGTGCTTCCTGTGTCAGCACCTTAAGACCTTTTAAACCAGCATCTGTTCCTGTTTATCTTCTGCACTTGCGGAGGCTTCCACTGGGTCTATGAAACTGTGGTGTGGACAATGCTTCCTTATTAAACATAAAGGCACTAGCTTGCTACTAGATGTGTTTGCATGTTTTCCGCTGAAGTGTAGTTAACTGAAATGACTTGTGAGAGATACAGAAACACACTGTCCATGGACCGAAAATCTTTCTCTCTTTGTATCTGACCTGCACTATTTTACAGCAGGTCATTGTGCTGATGAATTGAAGGCAGCAGGAGCTGAAACGAACATGAAAGATGGGTCAGAAAATGAATCTGTCCTTGACTTTTGGGACTCTGTCAACACTGATTCACTCTGCCATGTTAGCTAGTCTCATAGAGCGAATCTCAAAAGGACATATATGGCAGCTGTGCCTTCTGTAGCACCACCTGGCCAATGTCACCGGCTCACTTCGTGACCTCTGGCTCAAATTGCTGCTGAGTAATTGATAGCGAGTGCTGTCTTAAAGGGTGTACACATTTCAGTAGGGGTGCAACATGATCTCCCTGCAATAGCTCCCCTGCCAATATTTCTTTGCAAATTGAAGATTTTTTGGTTCACTGATGATTCAACTGATTAACATATGATTTCATAGAGTAAAGTAAGTGAAGGTTGTTGCAATTAACCCCCAGTATATTTGGGAGTTTAAAGCACAAGCTAGGGTTTGTCTTATGAATTAACATAGCCAGAGGCTAAACATTTTGCTCATTGGTCTTTGTGAAATAGCTCAAGCTAAGGGATAATGGATGGAAGATCTCCATTTAGGACTAAAAATTACATTATTTTAGCAGAGAAATGTTAACGTTTTTTGGTAAATACCTGACCCACAAGCAAGATAATTCCAGAAGACAATACAATTTGTAAGAAAGTTTAATGACAAAAATACATAGTCTGGATCTGGGAAGGTGTGGAACAAGGTGGAAGAACAGGTGAGTTACGGAAATAAACAACTGAAGATTGTGGAAACAGAATTTTTTCGGCTGTGGAGATAATCAAGGTCCAACAGGAAGAAGTGAGTGGAATCCAAGAAATTATTTTGTATTGTGGTCTGATTCAGGGGATCAATTAAAAACAAGCAGGTTTTATGAGAGATAAATGTGTTTAGCTGGTAAAGCGGTGAGTATGCTGTAGGACAGCCATGTTGCAAGGACAACAATGATAACGGACAAAGACATGGCTTGTGGTGCCAATCATGTAGATATTCCAGAGTCTTTACAGAAAGCTTGAGTTTGAGCAAAGGAATGCAGGTGACAGCAGAAGAATAGGATCTAGGTGGCTGACGCAAGTAACCCTTAAAGGAGCACAAGGAGACGATATGTTAAAATTTTTAAATGCATAGTAGAGATCACAGAGGGCAATTTAGAGGGCTTAGAGCTTTACAGCAATTGTCAAAACTCATAAACTCAGCGCACTTGCAGAGAGATGTCCTCCAGTGGAGACCAGCAACACCATGCTCGGGCACACCCTCTGGTGGAGTGCTGCAGAAAATAAAAAGTGAAGAGAGATTACCTTACACACCAAATCCGCACACAACCCAGATTCCTGACAAAAATATTTATTTATATTTGACATTTTTGAAGAACTGATACAAACAAACCCATTGTAGCCTCTGCAAGCCTGGAAGGAAATTACCCCAGTTTGAAGCATTTTAACAGATTCCCTAACAATTTTGCCATGTCTACCTGTATCCATAATCCCATCGGCTCTTCCCACATTCCCTGCCCACCACTCTGTGTCCAAGGAGTTAGAATGTTTATGTTTTGCACGTTTATTCCACTAAAAGAGCTCTGTAAACAGGGCAGATTGTTAAATTTAGCTCCTAAGTGATCAGAGTTACTTGTTTTCCATTTTCCTTGTTTTCTTCACATGACGAAATGAAAACAAGACTTCTAACTGCTCTCCTTCAACAAGGGCTTTCATCGTGCCTCGCTTCCATAAGGGGCATGTTTTTGCAGCACAAGACTAATGGTTGCCTTGTCAACTGATTTTCCAACTTGCTTCTTGGTGCTCCTCAAATAACTGTTATCCTTGGCCATGTAGAAATGATGGATTAAACAGGGCTCAGTAAGTAGTTCAAAGTTTCTTTGGTCCTCATCATGCTGTTTAATAAGCTAATATTCTCGATTTTGCTTTGTTGTAAAAAGGATTGAAAATATATGGATTGCAAACTTTTCAGAGTTTATTTATCCTTTCTGTTAACAATTATGCACCAATTTTTTTAAATATTTCTGATCAAAGTCCACCTAAATTAAGTTAATGGTTGCAGCAATACAGAATCTGAGTAGGATTGATAACTTCTGTAAGGGAGTGCAATTAAGTAGCCCATCCTAATCTGTTCTGACATTTTTTTTTTTGTTATTGTTTTTTTGTAAAAAACAATCAGCTTTCTTCACGGGCCAAAATACCACATGTACTACAAACCCTTTGTTGGGCTTTAGAATCGAGAGAAGCTTAGCAGATTTGCTGTTGTTACTTCATCGAGTGTTTGTACATTAGCCTCGAGGTCAAATCAGCTTCTACATCATAGTACAGCTACTTCTGCTGAGCGCTCACATGTGAACTGACATTGGACAGAGCAAAGACAGCTAAATTAGACCCTGCAGATAGTGGTGGGGGGACTTTCCTCTCTGCATCAGCAGGGAAATGAGGAGTCAGGGAATCAGACGGAGCAGATTATCGGTCCTGAAGCCAGTGCGGCTGGAGGAAAATGTGCCTCTGATGATAATGAGCCTAACAGAGCATCCACTGCCTGCTTCCTCTCGATGTTTCACCCAAGATGTCGACTGAGTCAGCCAGAAACTCAAGCCGCTTCCAACAGGAGCTGTGTGTTGTTGCCGCTTGCCTTCCAGCGAAAGCTTCTCTCTCTTAGAGGTGTGTTGCAAACAGCCGGGCTCAAAGCTGGCTTTGTGCTTCGCCCAGACTCTTAAAGGTGCGGGGACGGCACCATCCAGCCACTGTTTACACATCATCAGACGGGAAAGGATGAACTTAAAAATTCGGGTTTATCCGCGGATTGGCCTGTGATTCTGACAGACCTCGTTCTGTTCTGCTCCTGGATGGCTCTCAGAATAAACAGCCACTGACCTAAAAACACTCCCCATGTCATCTCACACATTGCGTGGGACAGCCCTGCAGAAGTCTTCAAACCACTAAATTACATACATCATATTCCCATTGCTGGATGCTTGCATGCGAAGGCGCTGTCAGTGAGACGTGACAGCTCTTAGACAAGCAGGCACCAAATAATTGAACGTCACGACTCAATTAAACGTTTCAGTCATGTTGGCGGAGGTTGGCAGCCCCGGTAGTGAACGTTGACCATAATAAAAGAACATCTGGATGAGCAGGCTTCTTTTCTTAAATGTTAAGTCTTTACGCATGTTGAGTTGTTATTCATTAGTCTTAGCAGCAAAAAACTAGTGTTGCACAAGCCGGCATGAGAGTGCAAGCCCCTAAACCACTGGTAATCATATACAGTATACAAATTATGGCCCAATAAAGATAAGAGGAACAGCATGAACAAATTAAAGTGCTGCGAAAACGGAAGGATTAGCTAAATTATGCTCATTATGCAACATCCATCTCTTTGGCCTGAGTCTGGGGCTGAGAAGCACAAAGAGCAGGAAAGCGAAATCCATAAAAGTGGAGGGGGAGGACTGCAAGGAATGCTGGAATCTGTTAATGCTCACATGTAGTTTGAAGGAGTAAAATAGCAACATGCCTGAACAACTGTCGCAGGAACCATGAAGCCAGACGGTCGCAGCAGAACTTGCTATCGCTGCAGGGCCGATATGAAAATAATACACAACCCTGTAAAAATAATTACTATGCCCTAACACACCATGTGTTTTTAGGCATATATTTAGGCATATGGAAATGTAATATTAGCTTTAGCAATGATGCGAAATTCAAGCACTATAAATTCTGTGCAATGTAATAGAAAAATTAGGGACACTGAAAAATGTATTCCCATTAAAAATGGCTAAAGTTACGCAAGTTGGACTAGATGGGAACAGAAGTAACTTTTAAGAGAAGTTATGTTCTGTTTCAGCCTTAGATAAGTTTATTGTCAGGTTAAGTCTTTTCAGTGCTGTTTTCAGGTTGTCCACGGGGGGTCGCTAGAGCTTCCTCTGCTGGAGCACCTCTTCCACCTGCGCACCTGCCATGTTTAATCCGTTTCTGCTAACGAGCTGGAGCAGTATATTAGGAGCGGTGCACCAGCACCTGAGAATTAGTTGCTACCGGTAACCTGAAACTCTCTGTGCCTGCTTTTATAGTGAAATCAAAGACTTAAACCTCAGGAATAGTTCTTCGTTGGGCAGATGAGTCTACAACTGAATTACAAATCCTTTATCTTTTAAAAAAAAACAGTGTTCGAGTAAAATAACCTTTTACTAACCATGAAGCACTAAATAGGAAGTGTCATGGTTTGGGAATTCAGGGGTCAGTTTTCTTTAGGGAACACAACTGTCCTGTGAATTGTTGAAATCTGTGAAAACTTGAAACCGTCTCGAAAAATGCATACTGGTGCCTATTTTGATAGTAGCAAAAAAATTGTACAACAAGATTTTTGAGATGCATTTAAGAGGTAAATACCGCTAATACCTACTCAGCGGAGTTCCGCTGTATCAAAGAGTTCTGTAAAAGAATTGTAGTACTTATGGAAAACCTGTACCACACACCATGACAAACCAATGAATTCATCAAGGAAGAGAATTAGAAAATGACAATTTTTGGTGTTGTGTCAAAGCGCAGATGTTGATCGACTAAAAAAGTGTCTGTAAATGCAAGAAATCGCTGAAACATCTCACAGCTGAAAGTAACAAATGGGTGCCAAAAATCTTCAGATTTATGCCAGGGACTTGTAGATGGCTACCGGAAGCATATCAATTAACATAATTCAAAAGACCAAAAAGCAAACATAAAAAAAAAACACATGTTTTTCCTACATTTAAACTTATCAAACAGGGTATTGTTTGTTTCCATATGACCGTTTCTCAACAAACAAATGAAAATTACACAGTTTTTCAGATTTTTTTTTTATTACACGACTTGGTTTCAATAGAGTATGACAGCAATATGACAAGTCTTACAAGAGTTTTTTTCATTGAATTCCCCTGATGAGAAAAACTGCAGCCAACAATCATGCTCCCGGTCCTATCCGGGCCAGAGTTGTTGTTTTTTTTTGACAAGCTATCTCCCCAGGCGATACAGCCAGCCATTTGTTTTTTCTTGGTAATAAAATCAGTTCTGCACAGTTAAACAACAGGGAAGCATTTCCATTCAGCGGCGATAATGTCGAAACATCATTCCTTAATTACTTTTGCAAATTTGAATGCTAATGGAAACAGTGAATTCGTGACCATCCATTTACCTCCAAGTTCCCAAGCACCTAAACGTGAAACAAAGCGGCTTTAAAAACTTGCCTGGTATTTCTAAATTCGTTCAGTGGGATGAATGGGACTGCAATATGATGATAATTAGAATGCAATGACAAAGGTGCAGATGATGGGGATGGAGGAAGTCTTGGAGTGTTGATTGGAATAATAAGGATGATGATCATTACAGGGATGATTACAACTGAGCTGACAGAAGGATCCCTGTTTTTTTTGACCTCATCTTATTGAGGTCTCAAGAAATGCTCTATTGAGACACTGGCAGTAATTTTAAAAGGTTAAGCACCAATAACAGTGCAACGATGATGCTGCAATATTTTGTAAAAGTCTTCACCCCTCTTGAAACCTACATTGCCACTTCAGAGCTACAACCTTTAATTTATTTCTTTGGGATGTGTTTAATAATTTTGCCAAAGTACAGACTAAACTCTCTGACATTTTTCTTTGACAGAAGCACAATAAGAGCAACTTGATACACCACCATATCTTTCCAAAACGATTTTGGAGAGCCTTAATTTCTGGCAAAAAAGAACTTATTGAAACAGTTACCAGCCCCAACTGACAAATATGTCTACTGAAAAACAGTTGAGTTTCTGATGAGGGTTTGGAGGAGCCGTGCAAATAAATGGAAGTGGATTTAGTTTCTGCTAATAGATGTTGCATTTTTCTTCAGCCCATGGTTATGACATAGACAAAATATGTGACATGAGGGGGTATCATCAAAATTAGCATCTAATTGGTGGTTAAATTATTTGTAATGAATGAAAATGAGAGAAAGTTGGACAAAATTCTTCTAGAATCTGTTTTAGTTTTTGTTTAAAACTATATTAAAAGGAAAAGATTACCCCTAACTAATTAAACATTTGCATTGATTCTATATATTTCTTTGTCTAATAGAAATACTGGTATCACTGTCAGTATTTCCCCATTTGTGAGAAAACATGCACACAGTTTTGGATACATTATGCCTGGGATCACTTGTAATTTAAGTTACAAGTGTATGTGCTTTGATAAGCCCATTCACCAGTGGGTTTCAGTTAATCCATTCCATTTTAGCTCTGTAACTTTGGGCTTATTGCCTTTTGTACACTCTCTCCAATAGTTTTCTTTCATAATCCCTCTGTATTTAGCTCCATCCATCTTTCTATAAACCTGTTAACAATTTCCCAACATCGGCAACTGAGTGCCAACTAGTGCCATCACCATGTCTTAAGGTGTGGCTGCACAGTCTTACTTTTTGTAACTTTTTGTGCAGAATAGAATTGTCTCCGTTTTTACTTAGGCCTAAACTTCAGTTTTGATCTCATCTGATCTGACCATGTTCTTCCACATGTTGTTCCACATAGCATGTCCATTGTTTTTTTTTCTTTCAGCAACATATTTCTGTCTTGTGTCAGTAAAAACAACTGCAGTCTGCAACTGATAGCTGGTTGTTAACAGATAAATCCATCTGACCTATGGATATATAGAGCCCCCTCCAGAGATATTCCATAGTTGCTTTGCCAGTACCTTTGCTGCTGTCTCTGACTCTTTCTATTGGTATATTGCATAAATCCCATTAAAACAAGTGGATTTGCAGACTATGTAAATTAGGTAATTTGCTGTTATTCCAGTTATTTCGGACCCGCATTAGAAAATAGGAAGAACTCTTATGTGCTGCATAAATTTGCTGCATTTTTAAAAAGGCTTTATCTTTCTGTAGATCACACAATCTCGTCCCACCCTGTCTCTATTCAGCTTCTTAAAATGACAAACCTGTCAAGAGGACTAAACAGCCCGGTTGAAGGCAAACACGAGCACAGAAACAACAAATCCTCCCTTCTTGGCCCAGATGATTACCTAGAGAAGGATGATGCTGTGGGAGAGGGGCAGGGTTCATGTTCATGGTTTGACCCCTTCTGAGTCTAAGGCATTTAAGCTCAAGCTTATACCTCAGAAGTTCAAGGGGAGGAAAAAGGGAAAGGAAATCTGAACACATGACCCTCTAAAAGGACACGCCTCAACTAGCCCTTTGTGTTAGCTCTGCCTGACAGACACCAGGTGCAGGATGAAAAAAAAATGTCTGCAAGGGAGGGGTGAAAGGTGGAAGAAGAGCTTCACTGGATTAAAAAGCTAAAAGAGTCTGGCAACATTAAAAACCATGAGTAAATGACTGATTTTCCAAGATAACAACCAGGAATTTGTGTCCTATTTTTTCTCCTACTTTCTAGTGCAAATATCTTCATGCACTTGAAACAAGCTTTAAACAGCTTCTTTATATTGCTGAAAAGGTACTTCCAAGTTAGTTTTGTCTGGTTCAAGACTATTAATAGTGTTTACTTAGTTATTGTTTTTAGTTATTTTCTCAGTATGTTTAGATATATTCTCCTTTTGCAACCTAGTTTTACCATTTAGTTACTTTTGTTTACATTTCCCTCTTGTTTTCTGTTGACGCCATCTCTCTGCCTCAGTCTGCTTTTCTCTTAAACACACACACCTGTAATCTCTCTGCTGTCTAATTACTTCCTTTGTTCCACTACTCATCATCCCAGTTTATATACCTGGTTCTTCCGCTGCAGTCAATACTCAATCCTCCACATTATTTTCCTCCTTGCTCTGTGTCCTTGTTGTCATCATCGCCCTCCTTCTCCTCCTCCTCTTCGTTGATCTTCAGTGTTCCCTCCGAGTTCCCTCTGAGTTCCCTTAGTTCCTCGTTGTCTCCATTCATGTTATCTGTGTTTTGCTTCACCTCTCCACGCCATGCACTCTCTGTGTTACGTTGTTCCTGTGTCCATCATCCAAACCTGCAATAAATCCTCATCTCATCCAACGCCGTTTCCATCTACTGCATTTGGGTCCACAACATTACATCGTTTTGTGACATTAATATGATAATAAGATTTTATGTTTTTCCAATGTATAAAGATTTTTTTTAAGAAACAGAGGAGCTGATAAATACTCCTAATTTCTTCAAATCTTAAATGTTCGGACATGTAACCCACAAAGCCTATTTAATACTCTAGCACAAGATATTATTACACATAACCTAAAGTAGATGTCCCAATAAACTACAACCTTTTGCTCTGAAATCACCAGGAATAAGTTGTTAAACTGTGTCTTCATGCCACAGCAGGTTCATTGTCCTTAATTTAAGAGGATTCCTTTAAATCACTATTATTGCATATGATTAGAGTTTCACTCCAGACTCACAACACAGGTAAGGGTCTGCGATGAGATGGTTTTATATCCCAACAAGGGCTGTACAATTTCTATCAATAGGAACATTTTGCTGTGGTTGCCACTTTCATCACATAGCGAGGATTTAGGCCAAGTATGCACAATTATTATAGATAAGTGTCCTTTTTTGAACAATGTTGTCCTCTTAATAAGCAATTAGAAAGATTAAAAAGATGCAGTTAGAACACCATTTTCCAGCAAACTACTTGTTTTGTAGCACTTTTTTTTTCTTTTACAATATATCTGATTCTAAAAATATGTAAGTTTTATGTTTTAAAAAAATATATAAAAATAATAATGTGCCTACAGACATTGTCGGTAAAAAACCCCTCACATCTCTGGTTTTAATCTATTTTTTATATCTTGATAATAAGTATAAAAAAACAACAGTAATGCCTTGGTCTCAGGGAGATTGGAGCAGGTGATTATCATAATGAACGATCCTCGAAGCAGAAATCTGCCTAACCATTATAATTTAATTCAAGTTATCTTTCTTTTTTTCTATACAGCACCAATTCACATTACGTCATTTCAAGGCACTTCACAAGAAAAACGAGCTCAGTCAAAACATAATACATTTAACTCTGAATAAAAAACAAAAAAGCAAACAAAAAAATAAAATTACAAAGTTATTATGACATCCATGCTTATTGTAAATTTGTGCGAACTGCTGAAATGTTGTTTTCCACTTGAAACTATAGTTGTGCTCCTATACCTCTTATCTCTAATCTTATGTCAAGATTACAATTCAGCAAAAAGCGTCCACCTTGGCTGTGCTACCCAAAATCCATTGCGGAAAACATGTACCAGTTATGGTAAGTAAACAGTTTCCCTACTAAATCTTATCAATCAAGGTTTGTTACAGGAAATGTGGAAAAATATAGAAGGAAAATTACATGATGTTAAGAAGGAAATTAATGTTTAATCAAATGTATGTTACAGTTGGTTAGAATGTATAAATGTTTAGCAGAACCCAAAAATTGGATTGGAAAACCATTAACCTATTAGAGCAAGATAAGAGAAATTAAAGTTGCTGTTAGGCAGAATGCTGATGATGAGGCCACGTTCACAATGTAGGCATATATGAACCATATCGGACTTTTCAATGCAGTGTGAACGGCTCCAGTCAGACCTTTACAGGCCAAACAAATCTGATTTGTGCCACTTCCAAAAGTGGAAACAGTCATTTTGCATTTTGTCCAAAGTTTGCATCGTAATTCTGCACCAGTAACTCTGGATGTAAACAATGGCAGTGTAGTGAGGAGATTTACATTGTGTTTTAGTTCTCTTCATCTTAAAGCAACACTAAGTAACTTTTCAACCTTCAAGTATTTTCATAACTTTTGTGATTATACGTCACCTTACATCTCGTTGAATGATACCTCTGTCATGGCCCGAGGGGGTTAGTTACTATTGCTTTAACTGGGCTAAGAAACTTTGAGGAGGGTGGCAAGAACCCTGCCACACAAAATAACTAAAAATGTCTGACTGCTTTACGGCATTCCTCACTTCACCCATTTCTTATTTTCAACATCATCATATGACGTTGTTTCACCAAAATTGGATTCATTACCTCATCCCTATTCATCCTTCACACAGCTCACTGGAAACAGAGATGTACTTCAATCCAACTGCAGGTGACCAAAACTGACAGTTCTTCATTGTTGATGTAATATCTTGTGCTCAACAACTTTAAAATCAATCTACTGTCTTTGATAATAATTTGAAACGTGCAGTTAGATGTTAGATTGACATGATTACTCAGATATTGCAGAAGACTCAGATTCGTCCTTTTATATTTTGCTTGAATAAACAGCGTTATCATTATATGTTTTGTTTAGCGAATATATTTATTTGTTTTCACCTTAACATATTTCCTCAACTAAAATACAGGGCTTTATCATAAATCAACTGCTTCTTAGTCACACACAAACACAATGAAAGACAGGCTTTAATAGGAGATAATGGATTCTGGGTCAACACCTGGTAATCCTTACATCAGAGGAAGAGAGCGCCTTGACATTTTCCAGAAAGTGCCGTAGAACATGCCTGTAATAAGAAGGTCAACTAAATTTCACATAAGGGCACTCTAAAACAAAGAAGACCCACAAGCCTTGTAAGGCCTTTTAGATTTAAAACTGGAAAAGGACATTAACTCGTGACACCTGAAGTTAAATCTTACAGCAAAGTAGGAAGTTGCAAAATCCACATTTGAGTTGTAACTACTGTGTTGGGGATCTGAACTTTGCTTTGGCAAAACTGGTAAAAAGTTCTGTCTCAGCTGCAATTTCAATTCCCACATATGTCAGCAACGGTAAGCATGCGCCTGCGGGATCGCAGTTGTTAAACCAAATGACATTGCACTTATGAGGAATCCAACATCTATAGACATGTGAGGGATGCACTTTACTTGATCTGAAAGAAGTTCATCCGCTTGCTGTCCAGTTGCAGCAGTTTTTTTCTTTTTAGTTAAATATTTTACCCGATTGAGACTCCCGGGGTAATTCAAGAAAAAAAAAAAAAAGCTTCAAAGGCTTCGAGAGTTAGTGGTCTCAGCCAGTGAGAGATGGTATTTTTAGTCTTGGATTCTGATTGGCTGATAAACAGGAGAGAAAAAAAAGTGGAGGGGGGGGGGCAAAGTGAAAGTCCAGTTCAAAAGTTTTGATTGCTGCCTCTGAAGTCTGGCAACACAATAGCGCCCCCTGCTGCATGGCCAAATTCACCCCTGTCACCCCAGCTATCCAAAGCACAGAGAGAAACACACCACACACCATGCTGCCCCTGAACAACCCCCCCATACCCACACACATACACGCACACACACACCCTGCAGGCGGGAGCATCGCCCTGCTTGGTGTTGTGACCTTACGACTGCGGCTGCCTTTTATGTGGACCCGTCACAATAATGAACTCCTCAGCCCTCTAAACTTCTTCTCACCACACAGACTTTCAGCAAAAAATTTTTTTTCTCTAAACATTCCTCTAGGTTTGGCTCAGATTGAAACTCACCAAGCCACATCTGTTTTTACTTTGCTCAGACCACCCCCCCCCACCCACACACACACACACAAACACAAACACACTCACCCCACGCACTTGTTGGAACAAATCTTAAAAGTACAGCTTCGAGTAATAAATGGAGGGGTGTTGCTGTTTATTTGTACACTGTACAATGAAATTACAAGGGCTGTAATTGGTTACTTCCATAATTGCATTGAAAGTAATTCCTGCCGCGCCTTGGGGACACCAGACGAGATAAACTGAAATGATGGCAGCAGCAGAGTAAGTAGACATTTATTGGATCTCCTCTGCGGATCCTGTCATTTCAGCTGCAGGAACATTTGTGCGAGGGAGCTCTTATGGAATTGGTTGAGGCGGCGGCAGTGCTTGAGTGAGCGTGTGTGTGCGTGAGTGTGTTAGTGTAAGTGTGTGACACTGAGTCGTACTATTATTAGGGAGCCACTGGAGGGCAGTGAAAGAACTGCGTGTGGCTGGGAGGATCATCACAAGTATCTGCATGTAAGCCTGGTAAACAATCAGCAGAGTGTGAAAGAGGTCACGCATGGTTGGCCTAGAAACACAAACACGGACCTCTGTCTCGTCTGTCTCCCCTTGAGCTCTCCTTCGCCGCGCATGGCCGTGTGCAAATGTACGGAGGGGTGGAGATGTTGCGATCGACACACTTGGAATGGGCTCAGAGCTTTTGTTGTTTTTCCTGTAACACGGCAGGTTGAGGCTCACGCAGCAAATGGAGGTTACAGGGGGGTGGGGGTGCTGGATGCGACACGGCATCCCGGAAGGGAGAATGTAATAACGATATAACAATACAGCGGTACCGGTGCAATTATAGCAGCTTGTTGCTGCTGTTTCTCGGGGGAACACTTCTGCATGTAAATTAACAGAGACAAATGTGCAAGGGAATTATTCTGCTGCAATAATCGCAACATCATGGGGCCATGCAAGCTACACAGATGAACATTTGGCACAGTGGCCAGAAAAGTATTAACACGTCCAATAAACCACTCCTCATTTTGTCACGTTAACAACCACAAACTGTTCCCTGTTATGATGTGGTATAATACATATTATGCCATGCCATGGATTTTTATTCAGCTCTCTGAGTAAGTATAGGAGCTTGTAGAGCCAACTCACACTTCACTAAGTTAGATGTCTACTGTTTTATGTCCCCTGAAAGCTTTGTGCATTGTGAGACTGAATTCTGGACTTTGACTGGGCCATTTTAGCATGAAAATGAGCCTTAACATGAATGTGACGGTACAATCTAAAAAACAATTTTTGGTTTGTAACCTAGCCATAATAAAACTAGCTTGAAGCTACAAATGTAACATGATCATTTATTAAAATAAAGGATATAGTTTTTGATTAACATCTACCTTAGGAACAGTGTTGAGTTTTAAAGAACCACCATAGTGTTTTCAAATTCCGGTCTTAACAAAAAGAAAAACATAAACATGTTTAAAACAGAACATGGATAAATACAGTATAAGTCACCTATTTTTGTCCAATGTAACATCCGATTTTTTGCATATTTTTCAGTAGCGTACAGCTAAAATATTTAAAACAAAATCTCGGCTGTATCCCATTGCTTAATGACACCATTTTGCTCCCATCTCATCCCCCATCAGTGCTCTGTCTGGGATTTCTCCCATTGAGCTATATTTCTCAGGATCAATTTCATCCTGGCCAATGAGCAAACAGGAGGAGGAGTTGTTAAGAAATGATGTCGATTTTAACAGTTGTTGTAGAACAAAACCACCCAGTCCATGATTACCACTTATTAAAGTGAGAACAAGAGGAATTTTTAAGAAATGTGATTTTCCTTGTAAAGATGTTGCTACCCTAATTATTCAGATTGGCACATATCTATTTGTGGTTGGGGATTTTGCATGTTTATAGCATATTAAATTTCCTTTAAGCTTCATTGAGGCACATTAAAACATCAGGGCCAAACATTGCCAACTGTATAAAGTCAGATTCAGTTGTTTAAAACTTAAAGCAATCATTTTTTTCTTTTATTTTGCACATTAGTATAATATTTCAGCAACTCTGCTAACGGTTTCTCCACCATCAGCACAGCTAAAGCACACCCGTTGATCGTGAGATTGAATGATAGTAGGCACTGTTAGGCAAGAATGTGCGTGTGAGCAGCGAGTACACAAGTGTGATTGACACTGCTAAGACATCAACTAAACAAAAAAGCTCATTTATGATATCAGTTGATATTAGAATGCAACATGATTTTAGGATGTCAAAATAAAATCTGCTAAATTTCCTCACCAGATCGTAGTGATACTCACAAAAGGGGCAAAGGTAGCCTTAGAGTGTTTAAGGCAGGTGAGGTGAAACTGCATTCAGAGTCTGAGACGTATTCGGGCTAAGCAAAAGCCGCTTCCTGCTTCTGCTCTGGAGCTTCAAAAGGAAGAGTGTCTTTCTAGTGCAAATCACAACGCACAGCTCGACAGCCCAGCAGGCGACTGGCTGGAACGACCTCAACTTAAAAAAAAAGAGAAAAACCTTCCGACAGGGTGGACGGATGATCGGGTTGATACCGTTTTATTGTTTTAAAGCTGTCATTCACCTGTTCGTTTGCATCTCATCAGCGGCTGAGTCCTTTGGGACTGCATCGTCAGAGATGACAGGCAGCATCACAGTTTTCCTGCTTTGCCCGAACTTCTCGATTCCCACCTTCAAATAGAGTTTGAATTGATTGTTTTTCAAGTGTCCCACAGGAACTCGAATGCCCTCAAAAACTGTCAACTTTGGTTTTAGAGTTTCACGTCTGCGCAGGCTTGAAGTACAAGCCTCACCTCTACACAAAGTACACAAAAGCCTTTAGCTTTTGTTCTGCACATCTTTCCAAGCTGTTTTGTCTTCCCGTGGAGGGTTTGCACACACTCTGAACATCCTTTATTTTGTTGTGCTGCAGGTCCTTCTCCAGTCGCATCTCTTGCCTGTTTCTGTCTTTTCCCAGGTTCCATTTCCTGGTGGTCTGTTTGCACCGCCTTTGTGTTCCTTGTTTTGTAATGAATGGTACTTTGTGCTTGTTTTGCATCTGTTTTCTAGACATTTCACAGGTTTTTGTAATAATTTGGCTGGCTTGGCACACAGGGGAATAGCCAGTGAATTTAAACAGAAAAAAATGCTCCCAATGGAGTTAAGGTGCCAGGTTTGGCCCAATTCCCAGTAGAGCTGTTCAGAAAATCCTCCCATCCGGATCACCCAAGATCACACTGTGCATTCTATATCCTATTAGGCTAAACTTTGAACAAAGTAGGTTACTGCAGAAAATATATTTTCCGATCTTTCAGTCTAGTTACACAAGCCACACACAGGGATGTATCTTGGTCATCATGGCAAGTCTGGCAGCAGAGCAATAAGTCATAGCTTTCTAATTTGGATTACAGGACCCTCGTGGCCTTCATGTGGAGGGAAATGACAAACATGCAGCAGTTCATGGAGCTGTGTTCCAAATTATGAAAAACCATCAAAGTTTTTACCAAGAGGGTTCAAAAGTTTCACACAAGTACAAATTCAAGAAAAATGAATATCCCTAATAATGTTTCCTTTTGTCACATCACAACCAAAAGGTTTTATTGTAAAGACAAGAAAAATAAATCAAATTAATTGTAACCAATATCTGATTACTAAATTGGCTCAATATGTATTTAAAAAAAAACAAAAAAACAACTATGCATTATTTTGTGTTGGAATTACACATAAAACTTTACTAAAACACATTCTGTGGTTGAAATGTGACAAAAGAAAACCTTTCTCACTTGCAATCTAAGGGGGGTAAGCGTAACTCTATGTTTTGTTGTGGTGTTTGTTTCCTTCACGGGGATATTGTGCCATGCAATGCGTATCACACAGAGAACATGGCGAGATCAACATCTATAGATTGACAGAGGTACCAGGAGGATACGTGAAAGCCAATTTGTTGGAGGGAGATCCGGGATCTGAGCAGCTGATCCCTCTGGATAGGACCTGTAAAAGCCCGTCTTTGGCTCCTTGCAAATATATTGCATCGTCTTCCTGCCCTAGTTGTTTTCCCTTATTTGCGCCCCATGGTTATTAGAAAAGGCATCTCTTTTCATTTTAGAGCTAGAAGGTTTAATG